>MJUU01058140.1:93045-118787 GCA_002080025.1 Modiolus philippinarum
TGAAAATAGCTTACACGGTACAACTCATCATCATGAAGCTCCAGACCAAATATGAAATCATTTCCACTTTTGGAAGAAGAGAAAACTTTGACGAAAAATTTTCATTAGTAGTGGTATATGAAACTAAGTATTAATGTATCTGCAAACAGGAAGTAGTAGCGCCACAAACTTGAAAATAGCTTACACGTTACAACTCATCATTATGAAGGTTGAGAATAAATATTAAATCATTTCCACATACAGAAGCAAAGAAAACTTTGACGAAAATTTTCATTAGTAGTGGTATATATAACTAAGTATCAATGTATCGGTAAACAGGAAGTAATAGCGCAACAAACCTGAAAATAGCTTACACGGTACAACTCATCTATATGAAGCTTGAGACTAAATATTAAATCATTTCCACTTATAGAAGAAGAGAAAACTTTGACGAAAATTTTCATTAGTAGTGGTATATGAAACTAAGTATTAATGTATCGGCAAACAGGAAGTAGTAGCGCCACAAACATGAAAATAACTGACACTGTACAACTCATCATTTGGAAGCCTAATGCTAAATATCAAATCATTCCCACCTGTAGAAGCTGAGAAAACTTTGACAGTAAAAGTGTTACGGACGGACGGACGGAATGACGGACGGACGGACGGACGGACACCACCATCACTATATACCCTCCGCTTTTACAAAGCGGGGGTATAAAAAATCCATAACACAACAATTCATATCCAATAAAATTGAGACTGCATGACAAAGACATAATACATTGTTTTATATTAGGAATTATTCATTGTTTCATGTTATCATTCATTGTTTTATTTTAAGAATTAATTATCATTTTAGGCCACACCAAAACAAATTCTTGTTCTACGGATTTGTTCACCAAAAATTGTGGGGCGGCGAGTGAAATTTTTATTTTTATTTTCTGAAAATTTTTATATGCACTCATCTAATGATTTTTTTTTTAAATTAAAGAGACCCAATAATAGTCTTAAATCAGTCTTACGGTTACAGATTCAGCTAAATGACACTGCTTAAGGTAGTAGACCTATGTTAAGGGAGATAACTCTTTAAATCAGAGAGGAGTTTGAAAGAGTCAGTTTCATCAATGCTTTTTAAGCATTCAAGGGAAAAAGAATAAAAATCATCTATGTTACTTAGAAGCTTAGAATATATTTATGAAATTTGACTTGAACAAACATACACATGATTTTTAAGAGTTATGTCCCTTAACCTAGGTCTACCTCCTTAAAGCAGTTACAGGCATTCATTATAGGTATTTTTGGATTATTGCTGACAATGAAATAGTTACAAAAATAGCAGATATAAAGTGACTTTGTCTCATTTGCATTTACTTCATATCATTTCAATGCTCATGTGCTATCTTTATGTTTATATCAGGTTGGTGTAAGATCCTGGAAAGTTTTGGTTTGTCTGACTTTGAGTATATTGCTTTACTTTTTTTTCCTAAATCAAAAGCCTCTTACAAGCTTATGCTGTTAAATCAACCCAGTGATATTTTGTCTACAGTGATTTGTATTAGCAGTATTTTTAATTACAATGTTTTTGCCATTGGAAATCGTCTTAGAATAAAAAAATATACCCTTCCATAGCTAACCGAGGCAATTTGATAACCAGTGGTGCATGACTGATGCCCTCATGTCCCTTATGTTGATTAAATATATAAGATCAATGACTGTAAGAAGCTTAGTCAAATTTGACTAGCCTACTTTTTTATTGGATTAGTGTCTATCCAAAGGATAGAATTCTATCCTATGTTACCACCCAGGTGACCAACCTCACGCAATCAAACATTAGTGATCATACCCATGCTAAAAGAATCCTTTTCAGGAAACCTCGTACACATCTTTCTGATCTCATAAAAAACTCTGACACTCAATAGTCTATTTTCATTGAACATTAATTTGATTGCCCAAACTTTTCAACACTTAAATGGTGCCCGAATTCGTTAATTAATCACCGAATGAATTTCCCATTCATAAAATTTTGTGTGTAGATGTATGAATATCGAAGACCGATGCCTTTATTTACATTTGTATGAATGGCGTAAACGTACTTCCCTGAACCGTCAATGAAACGATGTGGCTGTTTTGAAATAAATCATAAAAGAACAACACATTGGAAATAAAAAATCAAATTCATTAGCCGTCGAGAACAACGGTCCATTATTTACAATCTATGGAAGACGTAATGTTTGTTTACATTTCTAGTTATCAATGAATGGAAAAGTACGGCTGTTCCACGTTGGCTGTTCCATTATACTTGTTGTGATTTCAGTGTCTTCTCCGAGGTCTGCGTTCGGTATACATGTGATGGCCGACTCGAAAACAAAATACTGAAGAAGTCGTACATCTGTAAATACAAAGTATTACCTGGAAACAGTTGTCAAGGTGTATTTTCCAAAACAGATGATATTTTGCAACGATCGGGGTTAGAATTGACTAAATTCGAAATAGGTTCAGGCAGGGTTGTTGATCTGTTGACTGCCGTTCAGTTCGGGGTGTTGCGTGTTAAATTGCCGTTGAACAGAGTTTGGTCAAACAAAACTTGAAATAATGTCATTCGAGTATTTACAATGCATAAGTCATTTTTCAGTTGCATGAGAATGTATATAATAGCACGAATTGAGATGCATTGTTGAACAAATGACTTGGCACAGATCATCGTTTTCATGTCTTCATGTGTTTCTTGGACGAATTATTATCTCCATAAAGAGCAGGGTATTGCTGCTCATGTCTTGTCAGCTTTTGCGTCTTGTCAGCATTCACAAACCTTTCATTCACGTCTCTTCTTTAGAATTAAATTTCAAACTGTACTTGATCAAGATGGTTGTCATTGTTTAGTCTATGTTGAGTGTACAGCAGGGAACCCATAATAATAGATTTCTGGTATAAAATTCTTTGAATATTTGCTGTTGACCAGAGTTTGGTCAAACAAAACTTGAGATAATGTCATTTGAGTATTTACAATGCATAACAGTCATTTTTCAATTGCATGAGAATGTATACATGTATCATAGCGCGAATTGAGATGCATTGTTGCACAAGACTTGGCAACAGATCATCGTTTTCATGTCTTCATGTGTTTCTTGGACGAATTATTATCTCCATAAAGAGCAGGGTATTGCTGCTCATGTCTTGTCAGCTTTTGCGTCTTGTCAGCATTCACAAACCTTTCATTCACGTCTTTTCTTTAGAATTAAATTTCAAACTGTACTTGATCAAGATGGTGCTGTCATTGTTTAGTCTATGTTGAGTGTACAGCAGGGAACCCATAATATGTAATAGGTTTCTGGTATAAAATCAAAATTCTTTGAATATTTGTATCTAATGGTTTGATTGCCATTGATTTGATGGTGTGATCAAATGAAGATGGCCACCAGTAAATACTTGCTGACTGTCAGAAAGGCATGTTAATTTTCTTGATGAGCAAAACATGGTTTTTTTACCTTTCTTGGTTTTGATATCATCATTATAATTAGACCCATAGTAAAAAATGAGTAATTATGCACAACATAGACAGGCAATTATTCATATCATACATGGACACTATTGGACAGTGTACATAAAATATCAATAGATTAGGTACTGATCATTGCCATCATAGACACTAATCCACCAGTCCCTTTGGGACTTTGATTTAAATTTAACAGAGTCACCTTTACACACAATCCTTCATCGTCGGACATCGATGTGTCGACATGTGAAACAAAAAGGTTAAACATTAGATGCCTTCATGTTTATAAACATACAACGAAAATATGTTTGTTCTGTGTACGTAAGATGAGAGTTTTCAGTATTGTTCCCTATTTGCAGCGATTGAAACGATATGAAATGGCAAGATGTGTGGAGAAACTTATACCGGAAATGATACATCTTGTACTAAGTACCAATAATTGACGGCGACGGATACGAACAAAATCCTGAAATTTGATTTTGCGCGATTCAAAAAAAAAAAAAAAATGAAATTGGTGAAAATAGGAGCAGCGATTCTGTCGAACAATCAAATTGGTGTTGCCTTACATGTTTGTTGCTTTAAGTGTTATAAATAAAATTATTCTTTATTTTATGTTATTATATGTTATGAATTATTTTCTGTTTTATGATATAAATAAATTCATTGTTGAATTCACTGTTATGCCTTGCAATAAAAAGCTTCAAGAATTACATTTTGTGAGCAAATGTAACTGAATTCCTTCTGGCCACATTTTTTTAATGTATTTATTTAATGTATGACCCTTCTGGTAACAGGTTGCTTGAGCTAAAACTTGGTGTGTTTAAAAAATGAATGAAATCACTGTACTATAAAATTGCCTTACCTTCTCGGCCTTCACCTTGACCTAGTACTTTGACATCAACATATTCTGGCCGTGTCCCCAAAAACCATGCTCTGAATTTTTGTAGTAATGATGTAGATTCTGGCACAAACATGGGAATTTTTATTTTATGACTGAAAAAAAAAAAATTAAGTATGTGTGTCTTATTTAATGGCTTCCAAAGCCTCCTGCACTATGAGCTATATCAACGCTTTATCTTAATTTCCATCAGCATAACTTTAAGCTTCTAATTATAAAAATTTGATAGACAACAATTTTAGACAAATATACGTTTGCAAACAAAAATATCAAGCCAAGACCTGACAAGCAACTTCGACGATGGATGTGACTTTGTTGTTGGCAATTAATATTTAATTCTAATTTCCATCATTGCAAATTTCTGTTTGAAAATATTTCTAAGAACAATGATCTGTTGACAGAATTTTTACAGCATGATACAACCGCAGCATGTCGACCACTGAAATTTGAACAAGTGTAAACTAAAATAAATGTGGACGCAGTAATTTGCTGGACACAATAAGGACATTGACACATTAATTAACTGGACACAAACTAGTGAAAATGAAAATTAGTCATTTTTATCCCTTATTTGAAGATATCATAAGAGCTAAGCAAAATCTGTTGACTACCAACTAAAAGCTTACATCAAGAGAAATCCAAAGAAAAAACTCGCATTGAAATCCAGTGAAAAATAAAGATTTCACATATTTTGAAATATTGCAATTTGGCCCCTTTGACCCCTTATAGCTTGGAAACCGTGAGAGCAACGCAAAATCTATTGCCATATACTACTGAAAGCTTAATGAGAATAATAAAAAAAAAAATCCCATCAAAATCTGATGAGAAATTAAGATTTAATTGCAATTTCGGCCCTTTTAACCCTTATAGCTTGGAAATGATATTAGCTATGCCAAATATGTTGCCATGTTGCTGAAAGCTTACAATGAGAGGAATCCAATGAAAAAAATCCCATCAAAATACAAGAGCTGTCGCCGAATGGCAGCCAAACATACCCCCCGCTTATTGAACCCTGAATCAATATGGTAAGTGCAAAATTAAGTTGGTGTGGACACAGTACAATTGTGGACACAATACAAGTATGGACACAATGATATAATCTTCAAGAAAGAAATTTTTACAAGGGTTCCAATGAAAACACTCTGTCTAAATCAGACAAATATAAAATTCCCCCTTTTTCAGCCTACTTGACATTTTACACATCTACATATAGTGTTCTTCCTTTGTCTAAAGTTTCATCAAAATCCTTCAAGTGAATTAAGAGGAGTTGTGTGTACGAGGTAACCCATACATAGGGAATCAATGAAAACTCAAAGTCGAATTATCTCCCTTTCCTGGTTTCTGACAATAATTATATTCCTTCGTGCACATCTCCATATAGTGTTCTTACTTTGTGTAAAGTT
This sequence comes from Modiolus philippinarum, assembly GCA_002080025.1. Lineage (NCBI taxonomy): Eukaryota > Metazoa > Mollusca > Bivalvia > Mytilida > Modiolidae > Modiolus > Modiolus philippinarum. Next base: position 98,822 of record MJUU01058140.1, read on the forward strand.
TCATTAAATTCCTTCAAGTGGTTTAAGAGGGGTTGCGCTTACAAGGTAACGCTTACAAGGTAACCCATACATGGGGAATCAACAAAAAGTCAAAGTCGGATTATCTCCCCTTCCTGGTTTCAGACAATAATTATATTCCTTCATGCACATCTCCATATAGTGTTCTTACTTTGTGTAACGTTTCATTAAATCCCTTCTAATGGTTTAAGAGGAGTTGCGCTTACGAGGTAACCCATACATGGGGAATCAATGAAAAGGCAAAGTCCAATTATCTCCCCTTCCTGGTTTTGGACAATAATTATATTCCTTCATGCACATCTCCATATAGTGTCCTTCCTTTGTGTAAAGTTTCATCAAAATCCTTCGAGTGGTTTAAGAGGAGTTGCGCTTACGAGAAGTGTGGACAGACGGAAGGACAGACGGACGGACAGACGGACGGACAGACAGACAGACAGGGTGATTCCTATATACCCCCCAAACTTTGTTTGCGGGGGGTATAATGATGAAAAATTAAGATTTCACATATTTCTGATAATAGCAATTTTGGCCCCTTATACCCCTTATAGCTCGGAAACTGTAAGAGCTACGTCAAATCTGTTGGCATACTATCTATTGAAATCTTGCAATGAGAGGAATCCAAAGAAAAAAAATCCCATCAAAATCTGATGTAAAATAAAGATTTCAAATATTTCTAAAAAATGCAATTTTGGCCCCTTTGACCCCTTATAGCTCAGAAATAGTAAGAGCTGTGCCAAATCTGTCGATAAGAGGAATCTAAAGAAAAAAATCCCATTGAAATTGGATGAAAAAATAAAAATTTTAGTAATCCGCATGTTTGCAATTTTGGTCCAGTTTGGGCCCCTCAAAGCTTGGAAAGGATACAAGTTATACAAATCTGATGGTGCAAGGCTATGTTAATTTGTCATAAGGAATCCATTGCATAAAACTGCATCAAAATAGGACTAAAAATAAAATAAAGGGCTACGCCGACTGCAGCATGTCGACCACTGAAATCTGAATAAGTGTAATTTAAATGTGAATAAGGACACAGTCAAGAGTTTGACACAAAAACTAGATGGACACAATAAGGAACTTGACACAGTAATTAGCTGGACACAAACTAAGGAACATTCAAATTAGCTCTTTTGATCCCTGAAAGCTCCGAATCTGTAAGATTTAAGCAAAACTGTTGACATGTTTACTACTGACAGCATACATCAAGATGAATCCTAAGAAAAAATCCCCATCAAAATCTGATTAAAAATAACGACTTAACATATTTTCAAAAATTGCAATTTCGGCTCCTTTGACCCCTTATAGTTTGGAAACAGTAACAGATATGCCAAATCTGTTGACGTATTCTCATAAGCTTACAACAAGAGGAATCTAAAGAAAAAATCCGATCAAAATCGTATGCAAAATAAAAAATTTAGGTAATCTGCATGTTTGCAATTTTGGCCCCATTTAGGCCCTCATAGCAAGGAAAGGAAACAAGTTACCAGAAATCTGATGGTGCAGCACTATACTAATTTTTCATTTAGAATCCACTGCAAAAAACTGCATCAAAATCAGACTAATAATAAAAAAAATTAAAATTTTTGAATTTTGCCCCTTTTGGGCCCCATTTATCTCATGAACTGTACATTCAACTTCAAATCCGTTGACATAGTCCAGATAGGAAATTTTCTCAGGAACAAACTGAATGAAACCCCATCAAAATCTGATAAATAATAAATATTCTACAGCCAATTATGTGAAAATACCCAATTTTGCCCTTTTTGGCCCCCTTTTTTAAAAACGGGAGGGGCCAAAATACCAAAAACTATACCCAGCCTTCCTTTTGTGCCAAGGAACACTGTGTCAAAATTTCATAAGGATTGATCAACTTAAACTTGTTATTGACCGAAAACAAGAGTGTCTACAGACGACAACGACACCACACGATGACGACGACAACGACAGCGCCATACCATTATACGACCATAAATTTTTTGCAGTTGTATAAAAAATCAAAATTTTTGAAATTTGCCCATTTTGGGCCCATTTATCTCTTGAATGGCATATGCAACTTGAAATCCATTGGCATACTACAGATTGGAAATTTTCTAAGGAGTAAACTGAAAGAAATGCCATCAAAAGGAACATTAAATTAAAACCCGGGCTTAAGCATGTGCCAACAAACATCATACTAAAATTTGATAACAATACGTCCACTAGAACCAAAGTTATGCTGTCCACAGACGCCTGCGCCATACCATAAAACGACCGCAAAATTTTTGCGGTCGTATAAAAATTGAAAGAACAATGAATTGATCATTTTTTTCAATGTTGATCCATGATGATTCCAAATTCAACACAATGTTGTGATGTGTATATACAGGTAAAAATTTTGTCCATGTTCTCAGTAATGTCTATGTTTTAGATCACAGTGGATTCCAAAGTTAGACAAAATCTGTCTGAAATGACAACAAGGATTCTGCATTTTCCGTGTTGGCTGTATAGTAAGGATAAAATTGTCTTATCGGCACCCCTTTGGAACTAAACTCTAGAATATATACTTATTCAAAGAAACCTTACAGCATCTTTGGTTGAATACAGTACACATTATTTTCTTTAGAAATTTCATACACAAACAAGAATATGTGTCTAACGGACACAATGCCCCGCATCACAACTGTTTTGAATAATGGCATATTTTGTAATCAGTAAAGCATGAAGTTGGTTGCATGGATATATTTTTATTATGATTTTTGTTTAATTATACCCTATAGGTATTTAATAAAATTCAATGATAATAGCATATATCCTTCAAAGAAAAGAAACCTAAACCCATGGATAAACCTCAAACTATCCCCTTTTTCTATGATCAGTGCAGCATGAAGTTGGTTGCATGGGTAAATCTTTATAATATTTTTTTTAATTAGATGTTAATGAAGTTGGTTGCATGGGTAAAATTTTATTATAATTTTTGTTTAATTAGACTCTAATGTGTATTTACATGTATTTAGAGTTTAATGATAATAGCATACATCCTTCACAAAAAAAACTTCATCCTGTGGGTAAACCTCATACTATCATACTTTTTCCCTATGATCAGTGAAGCATGAAGTTGGCTACATGGGTAAAATTTTATTATGATTTTGTTTAATTAGACGCTAATGTGTATTTATATAAAGTTTCATGATAATAGCGTACATCCTTCACTGAAAAAAAAACTTCAACCTGTGGGTAAACCTCATACTATCGTACTATTTTCCTACAATCAGTGAAGCATGAAGTTGGTTGCATGGGTAAAATTTTATTATGATTTTTGTTTAATTAGACTATAATGTGTATTTACATTTATTTAAAATTTAATGATAATAGCATACATCCTTCCCAGAAAAAAACTTCATCCTGTGAGTAAACCTCATACTATTTTGCTTTTTTCCAATGATCAGTGAAGCATGAAGTTGGCTGTATGGGTTAAATTTTAATATGAATTTTGTTTAATTAGGCCAAGACAAGTTATTTCTATGTTTGGCATCAGCCAGCCCATTGAAAATGTATGGTTTTAAAACAAAACAAACAAAGGATGTTTTTTGTTTTTACAATAACAAGATTGCTACGTGTAGCTATGTCCCCCGCCGCTGCAGTTAAGTCGATAAAGTCCCATTTCTCATGTAAAATTATGCAAATCAAAATGGCGGCAGGATATGATCAATTGTATTAGGTGGCAAATAGCCAAGCAAAATTTCAGCAAATCCCTTAATTCAATTATGACAAGATGTGTCCCAAAAGTCTTCCTATGTTGTAGTATGCATTAGTCGATAAAGTCCCATAACTCCCGTAAAATTTGTCGAATCAAAATGACGATGTGATATGATCTAGTACATATGGCGACTAACAATCCTGTAAAATTAGAATGAATCCGGACTAGCGGTTTCTGAGGAGTTGCGTCCACAAGATTTGCCATTGTATAACAATGTGGAAATAATCGAAATCCCATAATTCCCACAAAATTTAAAGAATCAAAATGGCGATGCGATATGATCTAGTACTAATGGTGGCTAACAATCCTGTAAAATTTGAATAAATTCTGACCAGCGGTTTCTGAGGAGTTGTGTCCACAAGATATGCCATTGTATAACAATATGGAAATAATCAAAGTCCCATAACTCCCACTAAATTTGATGAATCAAAATGGCGGTGCGATTTAATTTAGTACTAATGGTGACTAACAATCCTGTAAAATATGAATGAATTCTCACCAGCGGTTTCTGAGGAGTTGCGTCAACAAGATTTGCCATTGTATAACAATGTGGAAATAATCAAAGTCCCATTACTCCCACAAAATTTGACGAATCAAAATGGCGATGTGATATGGTCTAGTACTAATGGTGACTAACAATCCTGTAAAATTTGAATGAATTCTGACCAGCGGTTTCTGAGGAGTTGCGTCCACAAGATTTGCCATTTTTATAACAATGTGGAAATAATCAAAGTCCCATAACTTCCATAAAATTTAAAGAATCAAAATGGCGATGCAATATGATCTAGTACTAATGGTGGCTAACAATCCTGTAATATATGAATGAATTCTGACCAGTGGTTTCTGAGGAGTTGCGTCCACAAGATTTGCCATTGTATAACAATGTGGAAATAATCAAAGTCCCACAACTCCAACAAAATTTGATGAATCAAAATGGCGATGCGATATGGTCTAGTACTAATGGTGACTAACAATCCTGTAAAATTTGAATGAATTCTGACCAGTGGTTTCTGAGGAGTTGCGTCCACAAAAAACGTGACACAGGGACACAGGGACGGACGGACAGACGGACGGACGCAGACCATTACCATGTCCCTCCGTTGTGTTGCGGCATGGGACAAAAAGGCAGTTAAAGCATCAATTTAGAAGAACACAAATATTATGTTATCGTACAAAAACTTTTAAAAACGACTGACATAAACAGATACGAGAAAAAATTAGAAATGACGAAAAAAAAATATTCCCTAGATTTGCATTTTTAAAACTGACTTTTAATGAATATGTGTCACATCAATGAGTGTTATTTTCCGAAATTCTTTTCTTGTTTTTTGTTTTGTTTTTGTTTGTTTGCCTCATACCCTGTTAATACTTCAAAAATAAAGTTGATGCCAAACAGAGAATTAAATTGGTTTGGCCTTAGAGGCTAATGTGGATTTATATAAAGTTTCATGATAATAGCATACATCCTTCACAGAAAAAAAAACTTTAACTTGTGGGTAAACCTAACTTGGGACAAACAGATGGACAGACCCGAACACTATATGCCCCTACTATTGTAGGTGGGCCATAACAATAATTGAGAGGTTCCAGATAAAAGGGGCTATCTCTTTTTTTAACAAATATATATCGATAGCACCTTTTCCCAGTAACCCCTCGAAAAAAACTTACTATCCCGGTGAAATAGGAATATGACACACTCCATATCCTCGCACAACATCATTTCCCATAAAATCTATTCCATAGGCATGTACTATTAACTGTGGCCCTGTAAAATAGGACAAATCAAACTAAAATGTAACATTACTATAGGAAATTTTCAACATTACAATTTGCTAGCCAGTGAAGCATAAAATTTCATTCTACAAGTGAAAAGACAAAGAGATTGTTGAGAGATATAACAGATATTTAGGCAGATTTTACCATAAACCAATTACAGTAGAACCTGATTTGAACGACCTCTCCTATGAACGACCACCTGGCTTTTAAGACCGCCAACAGTGGTCACGGATCATTTTGGTGTACAAATCACTCTGTCGTGAGCGACCACCTACCACACGCGACCAACGACCGGTAAAAAGGTGCATAAAATGCAAATACAGCCTGTTATGAGCGACCACTTTTTTAAAAAAATATCTTAAAGGTGTCTAAAAAGACGATACGAGTTGACAATCATCGTTCAACAACTGAACCGGAAGTGGTAAAAAATAACTTAAAAATGACCAAATTCGGTATACCTGAAATGCTTCTTCAAATACAATGGGAGGATAGTTGATTTTGACACAAGTCTATTGTCTTTTAATGGCCAGAAAAGTTGGTTCTGAAGTGCACACTGATGCATATAGGACTGACATCGCCGGTAATTTGCAAATTGTCAGTCTCATTGAAATTTCCTTTTCTTTACTTCATCCCAATAAAATAACATCCAGAGTGTTGTATGTGCTCTACTTTTGACCACTGTATGCCAGTTATAACTTTTATTATTTAAAAAATGCTCTGAGAGTCTCAAAATAAGTTTGTTTACAAAACAAGCCATGTCAGGGGAAGTAACTAGTAATTTTTATGGTATGTCCATAGACCAAACATTTCAGAAAATATGAATGAGTGAACCATGAACCAAAAATCTCAGAAAATATGAATGAATAAATATCCTTGTTAGGTTAAAAAACTTATCATAAAATAATTGTGTGAGAATCTCGACACTCTTAATTAATTCCTTTATACAGAGAAAACAATTATATTCACTTTTCATTACTCAACTGTGACAATTATCCTTTAATTACCTGTATGGCTTGTCCTCTGTCAATTGAGTTTGACACATTTATTGATTATTGTTTACCTTTCATTATGCAATTTTAAATGAACAAATTAATTTTACCTAAATGTAATAAAAATATTTTGTTCTATATTATGTGCATTGTGACTTTTTTGAAATAAGGTAAAGAAAAGTATTTCATTTTTTTTGTTGTAATAGAATCCAGAAACTTCTTTAGAGAAATAATTCAGAGGAATGTTATTGTACAAATACTATGTAAAATATGTACACATCTTTTAGAAAAATTGATGACTGAAAATAGCAGACCTCCTATGAAAGACCACCTGTCTTGAAAGACCACTTTTTCCTGGCCCAAGGGGCGGTCTCTCAAAACAGGTTTTACTGTACCCACAAAATAGTGATATTTAGGAAAACCACGAAAATTGATGTCTACGAATAAAAGTACTTCCACATTACTTTAGAAGTTGTAGTGATTAATTATACATTCATGTAGAAGAACTATGTGATTGACTAAAGGACTCATCACAGTGACATTTGGATTGTGATACAAAAAGCAAACAAAAAAATGTAGCATTTAAATATTAATTAGTGTTATTCAAGCAAGCACAATGCATTCAAACATAATGCAACATCGTGATTATATCCCTGATGTGCCCTTATAATGAAAATCTTAGACCTTTTCATTATTATTAATGTTAGTGCCTTATATCTCATTTAGCCTGACTTATTATGTAAAATTTTTGAAGTGGGCCAGAGAGGGAACTTGACATGAATTTACTTACAACCATATGGATTTGTACTTTTGAATGAGACATCTAACGGGAAATTCCACACAAACTGTTGTCTTTCATCTCTGCTTTTCTTTGTCATCTGTGAAATACCATCTTCTAACCCCTAAAATTATATATTTCATGTCATATTCTTACAATATGTTTTGAGATAGCAGGTTTTAAAATATATATAACTTTGGAAATCCAGGACTGGTCACGCTCTCAATACTTCCCATTGTAAGTAAGCAGTTACAGAGAGAGTGCAATCCATCATAGGTTTTCGAAAATGATAAAAATAAAATCTTAAGGGAGTACGAGTCTCAGAAATTTTGTAATTAGAATTAAAATTCTGACCTTTTGTTTTGCAGAACACTACTAATGGAACAACTTGAGCAAAAAATTTTGAAAATCCATGTAGGAATTTTTGAGATATAAGACGTCAAAATTTTGGCGGGAAACAGATCTCTCTAGAGTTTTCCTTAAATTTGCATAAGATGTTTATAGGCCTTTAAATATATGAAATTATAATTGGAAGTTAATTAAATTTTATACACAGTCTATTTTATGTATTTTAAAGTGACTTATGACCAAGAAGATGCGATCCATGTGCAAAAAATTTTAGCACTGTTTGAATGGATAAAACCCGAGGATATAGAATGCTTCTGAAATCTCAGGCTCATACTCCCTTAATGTTTTCATAAATATTGCATTTGTCCTGCCAAATGTTTTGTTGTAACCATTTCAAAGACATCATTTAAAATTGGAGTTAATCAAATATTATAGAAAAGATGTATTTTAGGATTATTTTTGGTTATTGGTACACAGTTTCAGGTTGAAGTGACTACATGTAATAATTTTATGTTGTGGTCTGAATTTTTGTAAATTTGTCACCGCATAACATATCTGCTTGATGTTTCATTTTTTTTAATATGGCTCACATTGCAACACACACATGTGTTTGATGAGACAGATCTCACTACATAAACCATTTTTGAGACAGGCCAAAGAAACTGTTAAGTTGGAACACACAATTTACAGAAGTGTACTTTGACCACATAACATTATTTTTATATCTTTGTTGTTTATATGGAATATGGAATAAAGGACATTTTGTTTTTGATAAGGACTTTATCACAGCCAGTATCAAGTGAGCCCGTCAGGGCGAGCTTGATGCGTTATGCCGTGATAAAGTCCATATCAAAAACAAAATGTCCTTTATTTCTTTTATCAGTAATTTATGAAATGATAAATAAAAGTGAATATTAAGTGGAAAAAAGCTGAAATTTCTATTTTAGCACAATTAATCTATTGTTAATTTCAATATTTTTGATGGATTCTTCATTCAACTATTACGTGTATGAACGCGACAAATAGTACAAAATATGATGTCAGCATAGCAACCCGCATGTGATGCTTTCACAGTGACCTAATAATTTCATGATAATGTACAGTTCGGTGATACTCACTGAGATTATAAGTCTCTGTAGATCAAAGGAAATTCATACAAATTACCGATAAATTGGTGATGTCCGTCCAGTGCCAACTGCTTTACATGACAGTACAAAATGTATTGTCTATAGCCTTGTACATTGTAAAGTGTGTTCGTGAATTTTTCTACAGTTCTGTCTGATTTGATGACAATATTTTAACAAGTAAGATGTGCATGTTTTTACCATCTTTGTACTTATTATTACCAGTAATCATCAGAAAAGGCTTAAAAAGCTTGTTTCAACGTTTTATTTTGGATGCTGAAACTAGAGGCTCACATGAGCCTGTATCGCTCACCTGGTCACTGGTTTTATTCATTGTCACCTATAGACCACCCATTCATACTATAAATCAATTCAGCAGATGTTACATTTTCATTCTTGGATGAGGTACAAACTAAAAATCACAAACTTTGGAAGGGATCACCCAAAGACAATTGTAACCAAGTTTGGTTCCAATTGGCTCAGTAGGTTCAGAGGAGAAGCAATTTGAATGCATTTCCCATAGAGTTCCTATGTTAAACTATGTTCCACGCTGGCGGCCATCTTGGATGAGGTAAGAACGTAAAAATCACAAACTTTAAAGGGGACCATCTAAGGACTATTGTGACCAAGTTTGGTTCAATTTGGCTTGGTAGTTTTAGAGGAGAAGATCTTTGAATGCATTTACCATAGGGTCCCTATGTTAAACTATGCTCCCTGCTGGCGGCCATCTTGAATGAGGTATGAATATAAAAATCACAAACTTTGAAGGAAAACATCTAAAGACTATTGTAACCAAGTTTGGTTCCAATTGGCTCAGTGGGTTCAGAGGAGAAGACATTTGAATGCATTTCCCATAGGGTCCCTATGTTAAACTGTGCTCCACGCTTGCAGACATCTTGGATGAGGTACAAACGCAAAAATCACAAACTTTAAAGGGGACCACCCAAGGACTATTGTGACAAGATTTGGTTCCCATTGGCTGAGTGGTTCTTTGAATGCATTTCCCATAGGGTCCTATGTTAAACTATCTTCCCCGCTGGTGGCCATCTTGGATGAGATGCGAACCTGCTGGACATATGTAGAAATTGTAGTTCTGGAAAACCTCAACACTTTTGCAATTCACATTTTACCTTTATCTCAAACAGTTTTTGAAATAAAAGTAAAAATGTTCAAAAATTGTGAAAATTCAAAGAAAAAGCGGCAATAACTCCTATGTGGGCTGTCAGATTTCCTTCAAAATTGCAGGACATGTAGATCTTACTATGCTGACCATTTTTATTACACAAACTTCACTTCTATCTTCTATCAATTTCAATATATAAGACCAGAAGTAACGAAAAACTGAAAATTTTACAGAAAAGGGGCAATAACTCCAAGATGGGTAAACGGATATTCTCCAAAATTGCAGGGCAGGTAGATCTCATCATGCTGATCATTTTTACTCCATCAGAATTTTGATATCTGTAATGGTTTCGAGTAATTTGCAAAAAAATGCAATTTACCCCTATGTTCTATTTTTAGTAACAGCGGCCATGTTGTTTGGTCTACGGACATAAAAATCACAAACTTGAAAGAGCATACCCTGGTGATGATTCAGGCCAAGGTTGGTTAGTATTGGCCCTGTAGTTTCAGAGGAGAAGATCTTTGAATAAAAGTTAACGGACGGACGGATGACGGACACCGAGTGATGGCAAAAGCTCACATGGCCTTTGGCCAGGTGAGCTAAAAACCTGGCTTTTCTTGTAGCATGTTTTCAAACTCATAGTTTAAGGCTGTTACATTTTTTTAATTTGTTTTTTTTTTGTTTGTTTGTTTTTGATTTGATTCTTAAATGGTTGATTCTTACACAGAATGCCATATATTAATTCTACAACTCCTTCTATGATTTACTTTCAATCATACACAAAACCTATATACACTTACCGATGTAATTAACCAATCTGGTCCATAGTGTAAACAGTATTTGCAGTATATATCGTCAAATCCAGGAAACTGTAAAATGCAGAAAAACTTAAGTAAATGACTTCACATACCACACAAGTAAACAATATTAAAAGTACATGTAAAAACACAAACAGTACATTTGGTTGAATAACAACTGCTGAAACTCCTTGATACATTCAAAGAAATGAATATTAGTTAATTATGGTCTATAGTATTCCAAAATATCTCAGAACCATTTTGGAGCAAAGAGGTTTAAACCTGTGGCAAACCATATTTGAGGGAATTCTGTAGATGTCTAAGTGTATGACCTGCGAAAAGCAAGTGTTATTCGTAAAAATATGCCCAAAAATAGGCAGGATACATGATTTCACAGATTTCAATACATGAAAGACAAAACTACCTAGGCATGATAAGTGATTTTACAAAATTAAGAAGCACAATTATGTGAAAGGTAGGTCCCTTTAGAACTTTTGAGGAATGGTGATGTTGCACAAAAAATTCTATGATCACATTATGCTGGGCCTCTGAGTTTATTGTTACTCATGCATGGAGAAAGATCCTTTTCATTGTGAAGAATATATATATAATTCTAATATGGCATCCTTCAAACGCTTTGAGAACACTACAGGGTTCTTATAAGCATAGAGTCCTCGGTGACGTCACAATACGAATACTGGACGTCATAATCTCAACTGTAAATAGTTCAAACAGGAATAACACATTTTTATTGATTTTATCCATAAATAAGGCTTAATGTTAAACAAAAAATGGATAAAAGTAATTTTTTATATGCTTGGTATGTTGTTTCATGATCTATTTCGCATAATTTTTATGACCAAATGGCATTTGAAAACATCCTCCTAGTACCGCATCAAATTTTCAGAACATTTCTAAACGAAATTAGAATCAAAATAGAATTATTGCAATTGGGCTCTATGCTAACTAGAACATGGTCAGACCTTATATTTGTCCTCATTTTATACCTCCCTATCGCTCAGTATAAAATATCGACAAATATAAGGTCTTAATTACCATATGTTCTAATTAGCATAGAGCCCTCTTACAATAATCTATTTCTTAACCAAAGCATTTTTCTGATGCTAAGGTATATTTATTAATGATGATAACTTGTATATTTGCTTAAAAATAATGGTGCCTTGCAATTACTTAAGGTGTCTCAGTGGTATTATTCCGCCATTTTTGTCTAAAAAATGTTCATTTAGGTTTCATTCCTTAAGAAATTTAACAAAACAGTTATTTAAGATGTAAAGAAAGTTGCAAAGTGTTTTTAAAGTTTATTCCTTATCATTTTTACAACAATTTCATTACAAAAGGGTGAACTAAAGCACATGTGCTTTTAATTTGTTGCTGGATTTACAGAATACAGAAATTATGCAAGGGAGGAAATTTGATAAAAGAATTTTACATAGATATCACTAGGGAAATTCACAGTTCGCAATTTTTCTCCCTTATTTAAACGGTGACCCATAATTTTTATTTTTTATACATGTATTTAAACTATATAATAACTTCAAAACACTTGCAAAGTATGAACAAAATCTATAATAAATTTTTCAAGCTATCCTCTCATATAATCATTTTTCTTATCATTTCTATGTAAAATCCTTTAATTTTCAATTACAGTATTTGTGCTTAAATGCATGGTGACCCCAAAATTTAATTTTATATTTTGAACAATAATAAAATGATGTTTCTACACAGAAAATTTCACAAAATTCTATAATAGGAAAATAATACCCTGCAGACACCTTAAGTATCAAATTTTTGTTGATAAATCATTTGCATAGAATTGCAGGGATGCGTTTCATTGTCTAACTTAGTGTCACAGAGTTTTGGGAAAATGGCAATATATTCTTCTAACAAAAATATGTGTAGTTGTGTTTTTTACTGTGCTAATGATTAATAATTTTGAAAAAGATTCATGCCATGCACAATCTTCCACTATACAAATGCAAATATTGTTGACATGAAAGTACTCACTCACTTGATGTTTATCGAAAATTATATGTTCATACATGTAAATAAAATAGTTTGCTTTCCAATCTGTTATTAAACATTTATTTGTATTAATCTATATTGAGATCTTCAAAAAGTAAACATGGTAAATAAGTACAAATGATTTTTTTAATGAAAAATGAATGAAAATTCTGTTCATGGTTCATGTTCTTCATACATGTGATACTTCCAGTCTACCAATCTGTGAGATTTTTCTTTGCGTCCAATCTTACATGTTGCAGGCGCAGATCCAGGCAATTAGAAAAGGGGGGTTCCAATCAGAAATGTAAGGAAATCTCGCCGAGCGGAGGGAGGCACGAAAATGTATGGGGTATTTCTTAATAAATCATCAGGATATTCATTAAAAAATACACAATTGTCCAGAAAAAAAGGGGGTTCCAACTCCTGGAACACCCCCCCTGGATCCGCCAATGTGTTGCTTTCAATAATTATAGGTTTCTCAATCTAAGTGGGTATGACAGTAGGACATTCTCTTTTCCCTGTTTATTTGTTTGCATGAATATTTTCTATTACTGTTACTGTAAATCTTGTTTTTGTTTTTGTGTGGTTGTTTTTTGTTTTTGTTTTTGTTGTTGTTGTTTGTTTGTTCTTTAAGTTTCTGGATAGTCCTAATTTCTGTTGTCTTCTAGCTTGTGATTTATAAGTAGAAAGTTATCATTATTAATGCCACTTCCAGTTCTCTATTTAATGCATTAATTATCAAAATTATCATGATTATTACTTGTTATAGATTTATATAACTATCTAAACAGTTATTTTTTTTTGTCCCAATGATTAATTTTCACCTGTTCCCTGACACACTGACACATCGACACACAGTACATCAACTCTGATGTAAATGAAGTTTACCCCTATATTAATAGCTGTCAAAACAATTTATTTCTGTGTTTACATGTATTTGAGTAAAAAGTATGCAATTTCTATGTAATTTAATTTTCAACAAGTGTTGAATGCATCCTTGGTAGGTCAAAAATCAATTAGATCTTTGTGTGTAAATTATCGCTGTCAAAACAATTTACTTTAGTATTTGTCACCTGTGTTGTTTATATGTACTTTGTGAATACCTGTTAGAGACATCCAGAAATCAATATCTGATAAGTGACATATTATATATTTCCAAAGCTGAATTATTACCAATGATTATTTTTTTTATGATGCATTTTTATTTTTCCATAGGATTTCAATATCAGGCTGTGAGACCATTCATACAAATGTATATGATCCAAATCTCTGTGACTTAATTGTCTCAAGGCATGCACAGGGAGATATGACATGTACATGTTCTTTGAAGCTGATAAGTTCGGACCAAAAGTTACATTACATGTAGTTTGTCACTGAATCAGCATCTGAAATGCAATTTCTTTTCATTTTTTTGAACTACAAAAATTTATAAGCAACACATTTTCAGTTTTAAAAAACTAGAAGCTCAGACACTGAGCCTGTATCGCTCACCTGACAAAATGCTGAAGCAGGGTTTTCAATGTTTTGCATGGTGGCCATGTTTTTTATGTGAATTTCCCATAGGGCCAAAATAAACTATGTTCTGTGCTGGTGGCCATGTTTTTTATTGGATCGGAATGAAATGAGCAATCTTTGTTAAGGACCTTCAGTTCATCATTCTTGTAAAGTTTGGTTGAATTTGCTTCAGCAGTTTCAGAGCAGAAGAAGAAAATCTGAATTTTCCCATAGGGTCCAATGTTAAACCTAAGTTCTGCCGTGGCGGCCATGTTTTTTATCAGATCGGAACGAAATGAGCAGTCTTTGTAAAGGACCTTCCATACATCATTCCTGTAAGGTTTGGTTGAATTTGCTTCAGCAGTTTCAGAGGAGAAGAAGAAAATGTGAATTTTCCCATAGGGTCCAATGTTTTATACCTTGGAAGATAGAAAGCATACTCATGTCCTGAAGTTTTAAGTGGTATATTTAGCATGTTTGTGTATCATGACTTTGGTCTTTTATTTCTGGTGTTCTCATATTTGTTGTTCAGGACTCTGATTTATTTAATCCACTTGACTTTTGTACATGTTCTTTCAGCATTTCTCAGTCTGCAATTGTTTCTTAAATCTAGGTATTGCTAACATTTCAAATAAAAAATAAACTTGGTATGCAGTTCAGAGGCTATCCCTCACTAAATACGTTGTCGTAAATGATTAAAACTCCTTTGTTCCTATTCTGCAGCAATTTTTGATGACAAATTACCATTGAAATGCATCAATATAAGTCTGAACAATAAATAATACGACTTTCTATTTCTGATATCATGACCAAACAACGATATAGTATCAATTAACAATACAGGGACGGATAGACCAAGGCCGGATTGTCATAAGGCCGGACTGGCATAGGGCCGGACTGTTGTAAGGCCGGATGATCTCAAAATCTTGGTTAACATTTTGATCTCCTATGGCCTAAAATTGATGAGAACATCATAATTAAGAATTGGATAAATTCTGATCTCAGATAAAAATTACCGTTCTTTGCCTTAATTAAATCCTAACTGCTCTAATACTACAACCAACAGCCTGGTTAGGAAAGATGCTTTTGATGAAACATTGTACCACAACATGAATGGGCTTGTTTGCATCAAGCAGTTTAGTTTTTAACTTGAAATTGTAGCAAATTCACAGATTGTGTACAGGTTTGGAATGACTGTTTACCTCTCCAGATTCTATCTGACCTCCAACCATCAATAAAAATACTGAATTAGTTGTCATTTTGAGAATAATTAAACTGTCTCTGTGTCAAGCATTGGAATTTGTTGACAAACAAATCGAAATTGAAAATACTAGAAATACTCCGAGGGAAAGCCTTGCAACTTGGTCTTTTATGCGTTTGAAAAGATGAAAATTAACGGTGACGCTAGAGAATACCGAATGTTGTTGAAATATGGCGCTAACTGAGCAGTACGATATTTGTAAATTAGCATTTGAAGGAAATACAGGTATCTTGAAACACAAAATAAAAGGAAATCCCGAATTAGCAACAACAAAAGATGAGGTAATTTCTATTTTGTAATGTTGAAATAGTGACAATGCTTTAAACGACGTCAGAAGTAAAATAAAACGGCATTGGTGTCATGACTTTGCACAAATGATGTTTGATAGTGAAGTAGTCTCGAAGAAAAATATTTTTTGCGTAACATAATTTTGGAACATGCTAGAGTAAGTTTGCCATTTATTGGACACACTTGGACTATTGCGACCTGTTACCCAAAAAGATGTGCTGCGGCTGTATATAGCCTGGAACAACCTATTACCGTGGTACCAAGATTGTATATTTATACTCCCATCTCACTTCTCCGTGGGTTCCACTTCTTCGTGGTATTCACGTTCATTTCAACCAAATTTTTAACTGTGACGTCACCGTTACTACGTAGCTACGTACCACGAAGATAGGAGCTACCAGTATATATCTTGTTATTGCTGAGCTAGAATTAAAAGTTTATAATTGTTGGATACCTTATTATTTATGCTTCCTTCACAGACATTCGTGTAATTCCTTCATTTCACAAAACCTGGGACTAATATAACAGGGATTTGAAACATTTACTCTTCTTAAAATTTCGGTGTCGCGGCAGATTTAAAGGTAGCAGGACGTTTCGGCCAAAGTGTAACCTCGGACTTGGTACTTTCGGACTTGGACGTTTCAACCATCGTATGCTAATATTACATTAATACATCTTACACGCATGTGTCAAACTGATCATAATGTAATTTTGCAGCTAGCTGTTATTTTAATTGGATAATGTAATGTCTTTTATTTTCATTTGCGACATTGGGTTTTCCATGTTAACATGCTACCCTATCGGAAAAGTCTTTAGAATGACTATAATCTTGCTGAGTAAACCTTCATTCAATCCATTAAAATCATCAACATAAATGGGCGGACATTGTATTTATTTGATTAAAACACATGACAGACAGTTTTTGTCTGGAATAACTATAAATATGTGTCATTGTCGATGTACATGAATGTCGATGTGCTATGAACCAAAGGTTCTCTTTTACAAGTATCTTATTACATTCAATCAGATCCAAACTAACGTCGAACTCAAACTCCGTTCACAAAAAGTGATAGGCTATTTTTTATATCATTCACAAAGTTTTTACGGATTTGTAAAACTTTCTAGCACATACTCATGGCAGGGCCAAAACGTCCAAGTCCGAAATTACACATGGCCGAAATTTCATATGGCCGAAGTGTTTTATGGCCGAAACGTCTCGAAATCACCTGTAAATCGTCATATTTTTGAGCATTTCTCTGTTGAAACATAGGACACTTTTAGTACACTTTACAGCTACATTTTTGTACTGATTTTAACACAAAATACATCATTTTATAGAAATAAGTTTTCTGCAAATCATAGTATAACTTTTGTAAAATAAATTTATTCCAAAGTACACAAATTTTGCTCTAAAACTTGGATAATTTTGTTTTTTATTAATATACCGCGAAATTTTACACTTCATGACGTTTTTTTTAGTACACTTTCTATTTTCCCCAAAATATTTAATGCTACAAAATTTATATGATTGATAAGATGAAACTTCGACGTGAATCATGGTATATTTTTCTTTAAATTAAGTTGATAATTTATTTGTAAAATACACAGGGAAAAGTTTAGTGTTTGAACTCAAAATTTTATTTCTAAAAATTGCATGAGCATGGTCACATCAGTCAAAATTTATCGGCACTGTTAAAACTCTTTCCTGCATAAATTATATATGACCATAAAGCCAATACAAAGAGCTTAATACTGATAAAATTTCGTAATGGTAGGATGGAATTTGACAGGTAAACTAACGAGTTAAAGTTAGCCAATTTTCTTGATTTTCATTGTTCTCACGCTCATTAATCATCGATTACTGTCATTTGTTTATTGGATGGTTTCTCGATAATTTTACGACCTCTATACACAAGAAAACAACCCCTGGTGCATGTATTAAACATTTTTAATTAGGATTTCATTGTTGTGTGAATGAAAATTTAATGTTGTAAATATACGATAAATCAGCTTTTCGGCAATTTTTTTAGAATAATTCTATGTTGAGTAAATCAAAAGTTACAGCGGAAAATCGTAGCCTGGACACCGCATTTTATTCGATCAAACTGGTTTGTTAAATAGTTTCATATCCCTGTTACATTAGTCCCAGACAAAACACAGTACTGTCTAAATGATGCGGTCAAAATGATTTTTCTAAGAAAATTGACCTTGACCTATTACCGTGGTATTTTGGAAATTCTATTTTTATATCTTTGCCTAAATTGTATATACATAACATTTGTATGTTTGGTATTCCCAAAGTGAATGATTACTTAATAATTACTTACTCGCCATTGTAATATTGGATATATAAAAGAGTAAGTAAAAACAGTACTAAAGGGAATAGAAGAGAAGAATCGTGTATATTGTAAATACCACGGTATTAGGCATGCCACGGTAATAGGTTGTTTGAGTACACGATAACGTAACCTGCAGTCCACAACGTTCCCTTGAGTTGAGGGTTACAACTCATGAGAATGTAGTGGACTGAGGGTTACATTATGGTATCTAGACAAGGACCAGTCAACAGATGGATATCGTTCTGCACCTGTTACAGTCCGGGAAATCCAGGAATTCGACAACGTTCGTCGAATTCAACAACTTAAGGTTGTCGAATTCAACAACTCTACAGGTTTTTGGATTAGTGTCTATCCAAAGGATAGAATTCTATCCTATGTTACGACCCGGGGTGACCAACCTCACGCAATCAGAATTTAGTGATCATACCCATGCTAAAAGAATCCTTTTCAGGAAACCTCNCATACTAAAATTTGATAACAATCCGTTCACTAGAACTAAAGTTATGCTGTCCACAGACGCCGACGCCGACGCCAACGCCAGCGCCATACCATAATACGACCGCAAAATTTTTGCGGTCGTATAAAAATGAAACTGAAAGAAGCATTTTTCTGATGCTAAGGTATATTTATTAATGATGATAACTTGTAATTTGATTAAAAATATTGATAAATCATTTGCATAGAATTGCAGGGATGCGTTTCATTGTCCAACTTAGTGTCACAGAGTTTTAGAAAATGGCAATATATTCTTCTAACAAAAATATGAGTAGTTTGTTTTTACTGTGCTAATGATTAATAATTTTGAAACAGTTTCATGCCATGCACAATCTTCCACTATACAAATGCAAAATATTGTTGACATGGCAGAATTCACTCACTTGATGTTTATTGAAAATTATATGTTCATAAATAAAATAGTTTGCTTTCCAATTTGTTATCAAACATTTTATATTTGTATTGATTTATATTGAAAATCTTCATAAAGTAAATAAGTACAACTGATTTTTTTAAAGAAAAATGAACGAAAATTCTGTTCATGGTTCATGTTCTTCATACATGTGATACTTTCAAGTCTACCAATCTGTGTGGTTTTTCTTTGTGTCCAATCTTACATGTTGTTCTCAATAATTATGGGTTTCTCAATCTACGTGGGTAGGACATTCAGTTTTCCCTGTTTATTTGTTTGCATGAATATTTTCTATTACTGTTACTGTTACTGTAAATCTTGTTTTTGTTGTTGTTTTGTTGTTGTTTGTTTGTTTGTTCTTTAAGTTTCTGTATAGTCCTAATTTCTGTTGTCTTTTAGCTTGTGATTCATAAGTAGAAAGTTATCATTATTAATGCTACTTCCAGTTCTCTATTTAATGCATTAATTATTGGTAGTTTTGCAATTGGGCGGATTTGTATTTTAATTGGGTGGAAACAGTTGTTCAATTGGGCAGAAAATAATTTGCAATTGGGCGGATTTTATTGTTTTCAGGTAGATGGATTACGTAAAATATGCCTGTAAAAATATAAAACTAGATGTTGTCGGAAACGACAGCTATCCCCGCACTCCCTGTTTGACACAGAAAACAGTTGTTATACACCCTTGGCATATTTTTTTAATCTACCTATTGATAGTCATTATTGTTACTAAAAGAATTCTAGGATATATGGTTGCTAAGTAGAATTTCAAAAAAATAAGTGGTCTTTGAGACTTTAAGGAAATTTACCAAGATTGGAATCAATATTTTTGAAATCCAGTTGATGAAAATGTTTTTCCAAAACTAAATAAACAATTTAAGTATAGTTGCTAGGTAGAATTCCAAAAAATAAGTGGTCTTTGAGACTTTCAGGAAATTTACCAAAATTGGAATCAAATATTTTTGAAATC
>MJUU01058140.1:119680-134703 GCA_002080025.1 Modiolus philippinarum
AAAATTGACATCATGGGGCCTCTTGTTTGCACCAAGACCAATATCAAAAATCCGAAAGCTTATTGCGCATCTGCGGACTATATGCAACAATTCTACAACAAAATTAAATCCCTAAATCCAAAAATGTAGGAGGAGTTTGAGTCACAAGAAAAGTGTGACGGACGGACGGACGGACGGACAGACGGAGGGTATGACATTATCCCCGAACTTTCTTCGAAAGTGCGGGGATAATAATACAATTGCACAAAAACCAAATTCACGTAGCAAGACAGAATAGTGGATCATTGTGATTATATCCATGCTGAATTTCATATGATTTTTTCCAGTTATTTGATATTTTCGCTGTTTTACGTATTTTTCTAAAGAATTGAAGTTCAAAAATGATCAAATGAAGGGTACATATCTTTACTACATCTTACATATGCAATGTTATATTTGTCTGTTTCTGTAATTGTTATGCCGTCCGTTTTTGATACTTAACCAAGTGATTACATGTATAGGGTTAGCTTCGTTCAGATATCCATAATTTCAAAATAGTAGATTGGGGTCACACTTAAAAGACCAGAAAGCGCCCAGGACAATAAAAAATATGAGAAAAGACATGTAGATGATTAGAAGCAAGTCTCAAACAGCGACCAAAACATAAAAATATTTTTGATAATTCTTTTTTTTTATAAAATTTACTGTATTTCAATACCTCTTTTACTTGTAAAATTTCTCCGCCCAATTGCAAAACTAAAAAACGCCCAATTGAAAATATGGGATATTTGAAAATGCGCCCTATTGAAATGCGTCCTAATTATCAAAATTATTACTTCCTACAGAATGACAGAGTTTTTTTTTTTGTCCCGATGATGAATTTTCACCTGTTCCCCGACACACTGACACATCAACTCACAGTACATCAACTCTGATGTAAATGAAGTTTACCCCTCTATTAATAGCTGTCAAAACAATTTATTTCTGTGTTTACATGTATTTGAGTAAAAATATGCAATTTCTATGTAATTTAATTTTCAACATCCTTGGTAGGTCAAAAATCAATTAGATCATTGTCTGTAAATTATCGCTGTCAAAACAATTTACTTTAGTATTTGTCACCTGTGTTGTTTACATGTACTTTGTGAATACCTGTTAGAGACATCCAGAAATCAATGAATCTGATAAGTGACATGTTATATATTTCCAAAGATGAATAATTACCAATGATTATTTTTTTTATGATGTATTTTTATTTTTCCATAGGATTAATTCAATATCAGGCTGTGAGACCATTTATATATGATCCAAATCTCTGTGACTTATTTGTCTCAAGGCATGCACACGGAGATATGACATGTACATGTTCTTTGAAGCTAATAAGTTCAGACCAAAAGTTACAGTACGTGTAGTTAGTCACTGAATCAGCATTTGAAATGCAATTTCTTTTCATTTTTTTTAGTATATAAACATGTATTGTACTACAAAAATTTATAAGCAACACATTTTCAGTTTTTTAAAAACAAAACAGTCTTTTACTTTATTAAAAATAATAATGCTTAAATGCTGAATGATAAATATAGAATTCACAACAGCATAGGCATGATAGGCTTGCCAAGCGTTTAAAATATTTGAAAGTTTAACTATCAAAGTTTAGAAATGGGGTTTTTCTCAAGATATGGTTGTGGATTTTATTTCTCTAATGATTTCAATGAGATTTTGGACAAAAACAAGACCCCCGTTTTTGATGATCTGAAATAAATGTGTTCTTTAGGCATGACGTCACAATGGATTCCTTTTTTTTAGACATCACTTTGGTTATGTCGGAAAACAGCAAACATATTAGATGTCATACATGAATTTCAACCAATTACTTGGCGAGAACACTTTATAAAGGGCGTCAAGCCCTTCTATATTTAGAGAGGATGTTTTTAATGATAGGACTTGATACACTGATCAATAAATTCAGTTGTTTCGTATTCATGATGCATACTGCAACTTAATTTTGTTTTAGCAGATAGTTGAGAAGGTATGCAGTATAAAAATATTAATTAGATAAAAAAGCAATATTTTTCATTGGAAAACTTTTTGAATACAACCTACTATATACGTCGTTTTCGAGATCCCTTCATTCCCGGAATGAGGTAACATCTTTTATGACGTTCCCGGCGTTTTCAGGTTCACTCACATTTCCGGTTTATTGCATTTCCAACACACACAACGTCAATGCGTCTCGAAAAGCCTACATAATTTGTTACATAAGGGAATTTTACTTTCCCCGTGAAGATGAGTATTTGTTCTGAATGATGTGATTGTTAATTTGCACTTTTTTAAAGATTTTTTCCCAGTTCAATCGACGCAAATGCCACGAAATTGAAGTTCACTTCCAGACATAAAAATCTTGTGTTATCCTGCAGACAGTGCAGTCATGTTACTGCGGTTTTTAACTTTAAGCTGCATGATAAAATAGAATGAAAAAAATACGACTGTTTACAACTTTATATAAATGGAACTTGTCCAATAAGATATTGTTATTTACAACAAGTACGAAGCGGAAGACGTCAAGCACCGCAACATCACTATTATCACGTGACAAAGTGCTAAAATAAGTATGATGTCCCGTAGTAGATCTTTATCTCGAAAACGACGTATTGATATCAAAATTTAGATAGCTTTATCTTCGTATCCAAAAATGACCAATGGGATAACATGTAGCAGACGACACTAGGGGTCATTGTTGGTTTTACAAAATTAAGTATGACGATCCTGAACTTATGAAATGCAACATTTACAGAAAATTAATTGCGACATTCCTGAACTTATGAAACACGACATTTTCAAATTAATTGTGATCTTCCCGAATTTATGAAGTGTGATTTTCCTCTTGACGCCCTTCCATAGGTTGTTCCTATTGTCATAATATGAGGATAGGTATAACCTATGTGGAAGCGTATTCATTTTTCATATTTTGTTTTATGCATTTTTCTGCTATCGCCGCTCTTATAATACTGACTTAATTCCTTGACACTACGCTGAACATGGGGTAGGATGCCAAAAAAGGTTACCAATTTTATTTGTTTGTTAGTTTGTACCTAAATGCTAATCTGGAATTGTGGGATCCTTTGTTTTTGTTCATGATTTAGACAATGTAACAATACCCGTCCCCACTCTTCCCTACTGAGTAACCTCTCTCAGCAGTTACTGGTATTATTGGTTTATATCAGATAGATAAAGCTTCTAATTGACTATATATAGAGAATAACACACATTTCTACATTGCTTCCAATTCTCAAATTTTAGAACTTAAATTATGCACTTGCCCTGACATTCCTGCCATTAATCAAAAAAATATTTATTGGTATTTTATTAATTGATTCAATTTCAAATATTTTTTATCAATAAAATAAAATTGAAAGTAAAAAAAAATGATCATATACAAAATAGGTCTTTTTATAATGGAATGAAGTCAAGTTCCACTGAAAAATCATTTTCTTGTCGTGACAATTTGTTCATATTTTCATATATTTATATATGACTCCAACATGCTACATCCTGACGCAACTCCCAGTCACAGTACTTCAAGACCTTTGATTATTGCAGTTATCGATCCTGGATGGCTGGAAGTATATTTCCTGGGTAGCAGACGCTTGTTGTTTTGACGAATTTTCTCAATCATTTGAGCATTATGTAATTGAAAAGCATAATGCCATTTTATTTGGAAAGTATTGGTCAAATAAACCTCAGTCTAGCAAGATGCAGTCCCCAAGCAGGAGTCAAAATTTGGGACAAAGGAGTGAGCATTGTCAACGCTCTGCATCAAGGTAAGACTTCAATATTTTGATTGGATTCCCTGTAAATTGATTGTATGGATACGTTCGATGAATAAATGCCAGTCCTGAACGTCAGGCTTTCCGAAAGTTGAAAAATTCTGCCGGTCATTTGGTCCGACAAGCAAGAAAAATTGCCGGACCCAAAGTGAACTTGCCGGACCATTATGACGAAAATCCGGAAAAAAATCGTGTTTTCTCCGTTCCGGTTCCGATGTACAAAATCGGAAGTCAGCCATTTGCAATTTCGTAGTCAAAATTGGATAAAACTTGTATTCTAAAGCAAAAATTTAATAAAGAAAGCAAGCAATGTTATAGTTTAAAGACTGATTGAAACATTTTCTATTGACATGCAGATAAACAGAGGCAACAAGTCAACAACCAATGGACAGATGAAATCTCTTGCCGGTCCTCTGGTCCGACACGGATAATAATTTGCCGGTCCAGACTCAAAAATGCCGGTCAGGACCGACGGACCGGCACATTTCGGAAAGCCTGGAACGTATGCTATGAGCAATGGATGCACGTCTACAATAGCAACTTGTCGTCGCAATGCCAATGATCATGCAATCTTTATTTAAGCAGTGAAAACAACCGTCGCGAAGTTACTACATAGCTACATTTATTTTGCTGGCAAAACCTTCCCTGGCGTCTTGTCCATACTGTATGACTTTAAGTTGTAATTTAGTGTATAAACAAAATTCTTCATGGTTGCATATATTCATTCGTAATTTCACGGTTATTATCATGACCCTTTTCGATGCAGTGGAATTCCGAATGGATTTATATGTCTTTAGTTTCGTACCAGAATTCCCCAGTAAAACTGTTTTTATTCTGTTTTCTTCATTTCAATTTTACCATCAACATGTTTGAATGGCCATCAAGCAACGTATTCATATGCTTTATTTTTTACACATATTTTAGAAATCTTCCCTGAAAGATTGACGTGTCCATTTGCGTAAATTTCCAAGAACGATAACTCTCGACGCAGGGATTTTTTCAACTCATAGTATATGGGTTCCAAAATATATGGAAGCTTCGCTTCCTATTACACATGTTGGTTAACATTTTGATCTCCTATAAGAATTGGATAAATTCTGATCTCAGTTAAAAATTACCGTTTTTTTGCCTTAAATCAACCCTAACTGCTCTATTACTACAACAAACAGCCTGGTTAGGAAAGATGTTTTTGATGAAACATGGTACCACAACATGAATGGGCTTGTTTTGCATCAAGCAGTTTAGTTTTTAACTTGAAATTGTAGCAAATCCACAGAATTTGTACAGTTTTGGAATGACTGTTTACCTCTCCAGATTCTATCTGACCTCCAACCATCAATAAAAATACTGAATTAGTTGTCATTTTGAGAATAATTAAACTGTCTCTGTGTCAAGCATTGGAATTTGTTGACAAACAAATCGAAATTGAAAATACCAGAAATACTCCGAGGGAAATCCTTGCAACTTGGTCTTTTGTGCGTTTGGAAAGATTAAAGTTTAGGGTAACGCAAGAGAATACCGAATGTTGTTGAAATATGGCGCTAACTGAGCAGTACGATATTTGTAAATTAGCGTTTGAAGGAAATACAGGTATCTTGAAACACAAAATAAAAGGAAATCCCGAATTAGCAACAACAAAAGATGAGGTAATTTCGATTTTGTAATGTTGAAATAGCGACAATGCTTTAAACGACATAAGAAGTAAAATAATGGTGTCATGACTTTGCACAAATGATGTTTGATTTAGTGAAGTAGTCTCGAAGAAAAATATTTCATAACATAACGTTGGAACATGCTAGAGTTAGTGTGCCATTTATTGGACACACTCAGACTATTCCGACCTGGTATCCAAAATGATGTTCTGTGGCTGTTGATGACAAGGACTAGATCAATAACGTAACCTGCAGTCCACTACGTTTCTTTGAGTTAGAGGTTATGACTCATGGGAACATAGTGGACTGTGGGTTACATTATCGTATCTAGACAAGGACCAGTCAACAGATGGATATCCTCCTGCACCTGTTAATTCAGAACACATCTGGATTTTTCATCTACTATTCCCTAAAACCAGTTTTAAGATTGCTTGTTAACAACGTGTTGAATAGGACGAAACAGTGTAATAGTGGACACCAGATCATGGGCAGATGGGGGTTATATCGGACTTGCATTTTCCATATTGGTATCACTGGACAGTTAATATCAGTTGAAAACACATGTACATCACTTACCAAATAATGATAACTAATGGAGGATCCAGAGTGTGAAAGCTTCCACAAATGTGTTATCTGATGAAAGTAAATGTTTTCTTTCTGTTAATACCTGATCAATCTAATGAAAACCATAAGAAAACTTTCAAGACATGATGAAAAATTTCCTTGTCTGATGATAACCAAACAGCATTTGCCATTGACAGTCGAGTAAGGGGATTGTCAGTCACCCTTTTAAACACAATTTTCTGCATAAAAATCTTCTTTATTTCAAAAATAAATGGTGAAATAAGGAACCTCAAATAATATTTCATGTAAAAAAGATTAGTTATCAGTCTTCACGAAATGCGTCAGTCCGACAGACAAAACAGACATTTTGGCAGAAGGACGGCCGTCTGTTAAAAAATTTTAAAGTGTCAATCCGAATGTCCGACATTGTTCTTGGGCTAACCCACCGGAAACGATGTTTGAGGCTGCAAAAATGACAACCATCTGGTAGATTTGAGACTTTATTTTGTTATCGCTAAAATTTCCTGTCAAGAATCTTAAGGTAAATGGTAAAGGCAAAGGTAAGTTTTCTTTAACGTCGGTGAACACAACTTAACAATTAACATAAGCTCTATACGAGCTTTTAAACCGACGGCGAGATTTTTCGACCTGTTGGCACTGATGCCGTTCTCGCATGGTCGCCAGGTTTTGTGAGGGAGGAAAGCCCGATATTCCATTGTGGAAAATCAGTGAAACCCTCGAGCTAGGGTAGGTACCTTGAACAAATGACACTTGTGAGGATCGAACCCTCACAACGGTGTCAGGCCTCGTGATCTAAAGTCCAGCGCCTTAACCACTCAGCCACCCTGCTCCCTTAAGTCAAATTGATAAAATGGTGGTAAAATTGACTACCCCTCAGATGAAAACATTCTAAACAGGAAATGATAAGTATTAATAAACAGATATCGTAAAAAACATGATGATTTTCCCGAAATCTTTGATTATACGAATGTGTGGAAACTTTTGGTCCGATGACTGTTTTTCAGTCTGATATGCCATAAAAGACTGCCAGACCGAATGTCCACCAAATTTTAAATGTATTTCAGGAAGACTTAGTTATGATGAAATTTACATATGCTTGAATTGATGTCAGTGGAGAGGGATGAACATCTGAAATAATGGCAAAGTGGCCAGCTGGGCCCCTAGCAAACAGAATTCAGTAGCCCAGCCAAAAATTTACTAGCCCAGTACTGTATTGTCAACCAAAATTGCAGGATATTTCAGTAGCCACCTGGGCTACTGATTTTAACATTTTAGTAGCCCAGGTCAATTTTTAGATGGCCTTGGGTTACTGGGCCCCTGGTAATTTGCATCCCTGGTGGTTAATTTTTCATCTGCCAAAGATGCAGACATCTTTTTCAAAGCATGCGGAAGTTATGCTGATCTCTTGAGACAGCTCTATTAGCCAATGGTATTCTTTGTTACATTGACTAGGAAAGATCATGATAAAAATATGCATGGGCTTTTGACATACCCCTGTCAAACGTCAAAAGCTGAGGATTCCAACTGTCCGAACTACCCCTAATGTCCGATAAATGGCACACTTACTCTAGTAGGTGAAATAATTATTTGCCTTGGTAGCACTGGTGTTACAGATGCCAAACGTAGCTGAAATGAAAATGATTTATACTGGTACATGTAGCTTGTTTTACGGTTGTACATAGCTACTTAGTAACACCCGTGTCAGTTTAAAATTTGGTTGAAATGAACATGAATACCACAATATAACATGTATAATGGACCCTATGATATACGTAATGAGAAGCTACTATTCATGTATTCAGGTTGGGGAGAATCCTTAAGTTTGAGGTTACACACAAAATTTTAAGTATAATTTCTTCAAACGATCATCTGGAGTATACTGAAGAAAAAAATTCATACCAGTGGATAAATAAAAGTAAATCTGCAAATTTATGAAACTTCCCATTGACAAATTGACAGTTGGACATCAACACCTACACATGTAGTACACTGACAGATAGACACATAGGGTTATGGTGAGGATAAGGGTAAGGGTTACAGAAAAGTAGTGTTTTTACTGTTTTACAGGTTGGAAACAATCTCCCTAATTGCAGGAATGCAAATTACCAGGAGCCCAGTAGCCCAAGGCCCTAAAATTTGGCATGGACTACTAAAATTTTTAAACCAGTAGCCCAGGTTGCTACTGAAATATCCTGCAATTTTGGTTGACAACATATTGCTGAGCTAGTAAAATTTTGGCTAGGCTACTGAATTCTGTTTGCCCAGGGCCCAGCTAGCCATTTTGCCAATGTTGGGAATGTTCTTCCCTGAATTGGGTGTAAAATTTATTATTGTGTAGCTCTTAATGAGCATCTTGAATGACAATGTTAGTGTTTGGGCTAAGGCTAGAATTACTGTTGTGATTAGGATATAGGGAAAGATACATATTTAGATGTGTACAGTTGCGTTAGAGTTAGGGTAATGCGTAGGGCTATATCTTGGCTTGATTAGGGGTAGTGCTTGTATTAGTGTTAAGTTCGAGTAGAAAGGACAAAAGTTAGTGGAAGAATGTTAGTGTGCTTTGAGTTTACTTTAGATATGTTGATGTGTCAATGTGGAGATGTCTCAATATGTCAATGTGTATGTCATTGTATTAATAAGTCAATGTGTCAATATGTCAGTGTGTCTATATGTCAAAGTGTCTTTTAACATGTTTAAGCAATGTCACCATTTCCAAATAAAACCAACGATTTAATTGTGTATGAATATGTAATTGGCCTTTGATCCACTTCTGCCATATACCCCAGTTGATCCCTAATAACAAGTACCAATTTACAATGTTAACATCTGTCAAACCATATCAGTTGACTACAGGAAGGTTCTCAAATCTCATTAGTGACATATAGTTTCTACAACAAGAACTAAGTTGATTATGAAATTTCTCACATCGAGTTAAATCAATTTTGAAAATGTTTGAAAACGAGGCTTGCCGAGTTTTTAAACATTTGAAAATTTTTTTAAGAAGATGTGAGAAATTTCATAATTAACGTGTTTAAGTTGTAGAAAATGTTTCTCTAATGACATAATGTAAAACACTGAGGATTAGGTTCCGAATAGATTTGGTGGGAAATTTCACATGAGTTGTTCTCTCACTAGAGACGAGAAATATTTTTATCACACCGGTCAGGCGTTGGTTAAATTTGCTAGAAATTAGAGAAATCATCTTCACTAATTTGCATATACTGATTTATTGGATTTTTTATTTGGCAATAAACAATGATGTCATAAATCAGAAAATATACATGTACAATTATTCAACTTTAGGCCATAACGAAAAATATCTTAGATTCTCATCCTGCCAGCCCTGATTTTTTTCAAGGGCCTCAAAAAAAAGTATAATGATTTTTTGCCAATTTCATTAATTTGGGTAAATTTCTTTAAAAATGACAGCATTTTTCAACTTGATAAAAAATATATAATAAAATTCGCCTGCCAATAAATTTGAGAAAAAACTGGATGACAATGTAGAAATTATTTTACTATGGCCTTATCTGCATCAATTTTGGAACTGTAAAATTTTTAATGGAGAACAGATTCATGTTTTTTCTAATTTGAAATTTTGAATGAGATAGTTTTTGTGCAAAATGCAAATATTGAAATTTAATTTTGATTGTGAAAAGGTCTTGAAAAAATTTTTTGGATTTTCTTTTCAATTTGAAAATTTTAAAATGATGTGTACCCGGTACCACAATTTTGCATGTTGTTATGAAAAATTCTTTCGAAGTTAAAATCCATACACTAGTCACGCTAGTACTGTAGTACATGTATATGGATTTTAATTTAGAAAGAATTTTTCATTTATCTCCAATAACCCAAAAGTTGCGCTAATTTTAAGTTGGTTTCCCATAAATTATAACACCACTTTCAGCAGTAATTCAGCTTTATAGTGGCAGTCAGTTTTAGTGGTGTAGGAAGTCAAAGTACCCTGAGAGAACCACTGACCTTGGGCTGGTGACTGAAATACATGTATAAAGACCATGAATTTTTTATTTCTTGACAACCAAAAGGTATAATAATGTGACCTGCAAACCTTCCTATACATGCTATATTTGCACTATTAAACTGTTCATTGTGAATTACAATAGTGGAATAATTTAGTATAGTACATGCAGTATGCAAGCAACAAATGGTTTCTTTTATACTTGCATCTAGTTTATGTTTAAATGTAAGTGATAATTTATATGTTTGTGGATTTTTACTATATTACATAAGCATTATTTATTTTGTAGACAAACAGAATGCCCCTACATTGGGCAGTATCAGGTGGTCATATGGAGATTGTAGAATTCCTTCTGAAACAAGGTGTACCAGTAGATGCCAGAGATGAAGTAAGGAAGTCATGTATCAAAGTGTGTTAAATCCAAATCATGGGTCCACAAGGGACATAATGACAATACAAACATATACAATTCTATTACAAAACAAGACTTGAATATGAAAAAGAAAGGAAATGGGGTGAATGTCAAGGAGACAACATCCCATATCCAGGTTAAAACGACCTAAAACAAAGCATCTAGGGGTCACCATAAGGTCTTCAACACAGTGAGGAACCTCACACCATATAGCAAGCCCTAAATGGCCCCAAAAAGGTAAAAAAGTGAATAAATCAATGGAAACAAACCACATCCAATAACCCAAATATAAAGAAACTAAAATTTTATAAGAGGACAAGGACAAGCCAATGACCAACATATTATTCCTGACTTGGGACAGGTGCAAAAATTGCGGTGTGGTTACTGGTTAAACTCGTTTTCTTGGAGTATGCAATATGCAAATGTTTTATGATTTATGTATTAAAAATAGAAATTAAATATATTTAAGTAACAGAACAGTAAAATCCATCTTAACTAATTCCCCTTTGGACATGTTGGACTTTAAATTTGGTTCAGTTTAGGTATCTGTTTAAGATTTATAAAAGTTTTGTATTTCATACTAACATATTGACAGAAAGGGACCTAACCAAGTTTGGTTTAGACCCAGTTTGAGTTAAATCAGGGTACAGTTTGGACAGTTATCACTGAAGAACTATTTATAATACTGTGAAAGTACTACCCTGTATCGGGAATTTTACGCATGTGTTTAATTTTCCCTATGTTCGTTGTTGACAACCTGGCGTGAAAATCAGTCTCCTAGTAAAGTTCACTGCCCATTTAAATCCATCAGATAAAACAGTAAAGTGCGAACTATTAACACAGCAAATATTTCTCTGCCTTGTATTACACCAAAATCGTGAACAAAAGCAGAAACAAAAATAACCCATTATACAGTATTGTTTATGGGGATCTAATTTTTCGTGGATTTCCTTGTACATTTAAACCACAAAATTATACTCCTAAAGAAATGGATCTTTCCGTAGAGTTATAATGTTTTTTAATTTGAAACCAGAAATTTATGGCGGGTTTCCTGGCTATTTAACGTATTATATTTGCAATTCTTCAATGAACATACCAATATTCCTAAAGTAACACATATAACAAGTCCTTCTCAACTCCTGTCTTTTATTTGCCAATCAACCAATCAAGATTCTATAGAAATTCTATTGTATACCAATTTGTACTGCCTGAAGGGGTTTACCTTGATACTCCAGTAATGACAAATTGGTATGCAAAAGAATTCTATAGAATCTTGATTGGTTGATTGACAAAGAAAAGATAGGAGTTTTGAAGGAGTTATTAATAGGTGTTACTTGAGGAATATTGGTATGTTCATTGAAGAATTGCAAATATAATACATTATTGAGCCAGGAAATCCGCCATAAGTACCCACGAAACAGTGATATTTATCAAAACATTGAAAATTGATGTCCACAAATAAAAGTACTTCCACAGTAAAATCAGGTGAAAGATTTGAAATCAATACTGTGTAAGGACTTTTCATCCAGAAATATTTGAAGAGTACTAAATTTGATTACTGGTAATTCAGTTTAATAGGTTTTAGGATTATGTATTAAAAGCACACTGATTATATGAATATAGAGATCTAAAAGGAGCAAAAAAATCACACATGTTTTGGCTTTTTAAGACCACTGCCACCTTCCATTGTAAATATGTCTATATTGAAAATTCACACTGAATTTCATGAATTTAGACATCAATAAGGAACAAAAATTTCACACATCTTTACTTTGAGCTTTCCAAGACCCTGTCCACCTTTCTCTATACGTATGTATATTGAAAACTCTTACTGAATAGCTTACAATAGAAAAACATGCTAAGGCACAAAGTTTGTGTAATTTGAAACTTGACAACTTAAACCATTACTTCTTAACTTTTAACAATTATTTTGAACATACTGAAAATGTGCACCTCCACTTTTGACAGTTTTTGAAAAATGTTGAAATTTGCTGTTGCTGAACTTTGGGATGTTTCCGTTGTATTTATTATGGTACCCACAAACTTAAAACTTGACAATGGCAGTAGAATACTGAATGAACTAAGGACCTTAACTACAAAAATTAAAATCAAGAGAGATAGCAAAACGAGAAAACAGAAAAACAAAGACATGAGACATAAACAAAAATAAACCTAAAAACAAAACATTCAAAAGTACAGCATATATACATTGTGAACTCCCATAAAAATAGACAGTCACATCAAGTGCTCCAACTATGCACACCATACTTTGTTTATCACATAGCTCACTAAATTGACTTCTTTTTCAGACTGGTTGGACCCCCTTAATGATAGCTGCATCAGCAGGTAGAGATCAGATAGTGTCAGTGTTAATAAGTTGTGGTGCACAAGTAAATGCAGTCAATCAAACCGGACAGTGTTCATTACATTATGCAGCATCTAAAAATAGATATGAGGTAAGCAAGTCCTTAAATTGTCCAAAATAATGTCGAGAAGTGTTGAACAAGGGAAAAAACATTTGAAATTATAATCTTTAATCTCAGTTGACATGAAAAGGGGTATATTAAAAGTTGTTTTAATAATTATTAATAGATATACACTGAACTTTTTAAATTTGCCTTATCATGAAATGAAGTAAAAAAAAATCTTGAAAAGAAACCTCTATCACCAACCTATCCCGACTCCCTACCAATCAAAACTTATATTGTCAAAAATTTTCAAAAATGAATTTTTCTCTAGTATTCATGTATGTTGAAGAGGTTATGAAAATGATTACAATATTTTTAATGAGCAGTGAAATAAAAACTTTGAATATCGGTTATTATTCCCCCTGCAAACAAAGATAAGTGCAACTCCTTTTAAACAGCTTCAAGATTTTGATAAAGCTTTACACAAATGAAAGGAATATGCAGATTAGCATGTTGGAATATAATTATTCTCCAATATCTGGAAAGGGAGATAATTTGACTTTTCCTTTTCTTTGTTTTTGGAAATTGAGCATAGGGAAGTATTCATTTGTATTTTTGCAACAGTCAACCGTTGTTAATATAGATGTACTCCCAATGAATTTCTAGAAACTTAAAATTTACCCTTATGTTAAAATAACAAGTGTGTCAGAAATATATTTTTGTCCCCCGCCGCACCACGATAGTGGGACATAGTAATGGTCTGCGTCCACGTGTCCGTCCATCCGTCCGTCGGTCTGTCACACTTTCTTGTGGACGCAACTCCTCGGAAACCATGTATTGGATTTTGTTCAAATTTTGTAGGATTGGTAGTCACTATATGTCCTAGATCATATCGCACCGCCATTTTGATTCATCAATTTTTATAAGAGTTATGAGACTTTGACGAGTTTTAGCAATACTATACAAATGGAGATCTTGTGGACGCAACTCCTCGGAAACCGTGTATTGGATTTTGTTCAAATTTTGTAGGATTGTTAGTCACTATATGTACTAGATCATATCACAATGCCATTTTGATTCGTCAATTTTTATAGGAGTTATGGGACTTTGACCATTTTTAGCAATACTATACAACTGGAAATCTTGTGGACGCAACTCCTCGGAAACTGTGTATTGGATTTTGTTCAAATTTTGTAGGATTGTTAGTCACTATATGTACTACATCATATCGCACCGCCAATTTGATTCATCAATTTTTATAGGAGTTATGGGACTTAGATCATTTTTAGCAATACTATACAACTGGAGATCTTGTGGACGCAACTCGTCGGAAACCGTGTATTGGATTTTGTTCAAATTGTGTAGGATTGTTAGTCACTATATGTCCTAGATCATATCGCACCGCCATTTTGATTCGTCAATTTCTATAGGAGTTATGGGACTTTGACGATTTTTAGAAATACTATACAAATGGAGATCTTGTGGACGCAACTCCTCAGAAACCATATATTGGTTTTTGTTCAAAATTTGTAGGATTGTTATTCACTACAAGTACTATATCATTTTGCACCACCATTTTCATACATGAAATTTTGTAGGAGTTGTTGGACTTTGAGCATTTCGTATGTTTTTCACTATATCTCAAAAACTATTATCACTAGCTTCATGAAATCTAAAAGGAACTTTGTGGGTCATATAATACCAAATTCTAAAGCATTTGAAGATTCAGTACTTCTATGGTTGCCATGGAAACCAAACCAAAAAATTAAAATTTTGATAAAATTATATGTCTTGATTTCAGCAGTATGCATACCTACATTATAAGGGGAACCCCTGCTCAAATTTTTTTTGAAAGGGGTCTAAAATGCATTGCAGTGGATTGAGGACCTTTTGGTTGCCATAGAAACCTATCCATACAGTTCTAATTTTGAGAAAAATGTGAATATTTATTAAATTATGTTGTCCGTTTTAAATTATGTTTTGATTTTAGCAGTATGTGTAACATTCATTTTAAGGGGAAACCCTGCTCAAATTTTTTTTGTCCCCTGCCGCACCGCGACGGTGGGACCTAGTAATGGTCTGCGTCCGTGTGTTTGTCCGTCTGTCCGTCACACTTTCTTGTTTTTATGAATAGTGGTCTGAAATGGATTGTAATGGATAGTGGAGCTCAAGGTTACTATC
>MJUU01058140.1:155036-166370 GCA_002080025.1 Modiolus philippinarum
GAGGAATCCAAAGAAAAAAATCCCATCGAAATCCGATAAAAAATAAAAATTCTACATAATCTGCAAATTCGCAATTTTGGCCCCATTCTGCCCCTCATAGCTGGGAAAGGAAGCAAGTTATCAAAAATCTGATAGCTGAGCGCCATATTAATTTTTCACAAGGAGTCCATTGAAAAAAACTGCATCAAAATCGGACTAAAAATAAAAAATTATATTTTTTTGAGATTTGCCCCTGTTGGGCCCCATTTATCTCGTGAGCGGTACATGCTACGTGAAATCCGTTGGCATACTCCAGATTGGAAATTTCCTCAGGAGCACACTGAAACAAACCCCATCAAAATCCAACAATTAATAAAGCTTCTACAGTCAAAAATGTGAAAACACCAAATTTCACCCCTTTTTGGCCCCTTTTTCTAAAACGGGCGGGGCCATCAACTCAAAATTAAAACCTCTGTTTACGCGTGTGCCAAGATACATCATACTAAAATTTCATAAAGATCCGTCTACTAGAAGCAAAGTTATGCTGTCCACAGACGCCGACGCCGACGCAAACGCAGACGCGGACGCCGACGACGCCAACACCATACCAATATACGACCGCAAAATTTTTGCGGTCGTATAAATATGGTGCATCTTGGTGTTCTAGTGTGAGAAACAGGGATAAATGTAAACAAATATGGAGCCTAATAGATGTCTTGGATGACCCTGCTTGGTTACCAAAATTATGTGAAAAATCAAAATAACCAAATGAGAAGAAAATAACATGCTCACCACAGTGTGAAATTCGGGTCACTGACAAAATCATGCAGCAGACTGTCATATACAAATCAAGACCAATCCAAATGCCATATATCCTTGACCTACCACTAATAAATAATGGGAAACCACAAATGCTCACTAGACTGTGAAACTGAGGTCAAGTACAAAAGCCATATAGCAGGCTGTCATGTACTACCCAAGACCAACCCACTTACAAAATATCTTCGACTTACCACTAAAAGATAGTGAGAAACTTAAAATGCTCACTAGTATACCGTAAAATTGAGGTCACAGACATACGTCATATGACAGACGGTCATGAACTACCCAATGCCAATCGAGATACCTAGGTCAAGGACAAAAGCCGTATGACAGACAGTCATGTACTGTCCAAGACCAACCCATATACCAAATATCATTGACCTACCAATGCTTGCTTTGGATACCGTCTGCGACCTAGATTTTCAACGCAAGCAACTTGGCGAGGTAGAATGCTTAAAATCCATTCTTGCTTATAGACTGGCATGTCCCGAATTAACCAAACTGAAAGATATGATGTTTTTATACCCCCTGCAAACAAAGTTTGGGTCGGGTATATAGGAATCACCATGTCTGCCCGTCTGTCTGTCTGTCTGTCCGTCCGTCTGTCCATACTTCTTGTAAGCGCAACTCCTCTTAAACCACTTGAAGGATTTTGATGAAATTTTACACAAAGGAAGGACACTATATGGAGATGTGCATGAAGGAATATAATTATTGTCCGAAACCAGGAAGGGAAGATAATTCTTCTTTGACTATTCGTTGATTCCCTATTTATATGTTACCTCGTAAGCGCAACTCCTCTTAAGCCACTTAAAGGATTTTGATGAAACTTTACACAAAGGAAGGACACTATATGGAGATGTGCATGAAGGAATATAATTATTGTCTGAAACCGGGAAGGGGAGATAATTCGACTTTGACTTTACGTTGTTTCCTGATTTATGGGTTACCTCGTAAGCGTAACTCCTCTTAAACCACTTGAAGGATTTTGATGAAACTTTACACAAAGGAAGGACACTATATGGAGATGTGCATGAAGGAATATAATTATTGTCTAAAGCCAGGAAGGGGAGATAATTGGACTTTGACTTTTCATTGATTCCCCATGTATGGGTTACCTTGTAAGCGCAACTCCTCTTAAACTACTTGAAGGAATTTAATGAAACTTTACACAAAGTCAGAACACTATATGGAGATGTGCATGAAGGAATATAATTATTGTCAGAAACCAGGAAGGGGAGATAATTCGACTTTGGGTTTTCATTGATTCCCTGTGTATGGGTTACCTCGTACGCACAACTCCTCTTAATCCACTTGAAGGATTTTGATGAAACTTTAGACAAAGGAAGAACACTATATGTAGATGTGTAAAATGTCAAATAGGCTGAAAAAGGGTGAATTTTATATTTGTCTGATCTAGACAGACAGTGTTTTCATTGGAACCCTTGTGAAAAGTTCTTTCTTGAAGATAATATCATTTTGTCCATACTTGTATTGTGTCCACACTTGTTCTGTGTCCTCACCTGTATTGTGTCCACACCAACTTAATTTTGCACTTACCGTATCGATTCAGGGTTCAATGAGCGGGGTATATTTGGCTGCCATTTGGCAACAGCTCTTGTTTTTTTTTTTTTCGAATGACGGCTGCAAAGCATACTTGGTGATGTTTCTGTGACATGAGCAACTTGGTTAGGTAAAATGGTTTAAGTCCATTTCATTTTAATGACATGCCCCACATCAAACATATTGGTATGCATGATGCATCTTGGGTTGCCTTCTGCAATGCATTCTTTTCATGCTGTCTGTGACCTATATTTACTGTGAGGTAGGTAGTTGTTAAAGTCCATTTGAACTGTCATCAACATAACAAATATGCTGAGCCTTGACACCTCAGAAATCTATGTAAGTTAGGCTGCAAATATTACAAGGTCACGCGACTGTGCAATTGAGGCAAACATCAATGAACAAGTGGCAGACTCTCATGTGCCCCTAAAAATACATCAATAAAATTAAAAAGAAGATCCAAATATATTGTTCCAGAGAAATTAACTCTATTGTTAACAATGTCACCAAGAACCATAAAAGGTAAGATTTCATCTTTGGTAGCTGCCACAAGAAAGTAATACATATGTTTTGCTTTCAACTACCATCATCACAGGCAAGAAAAAAAATGAATAAGACAGAAAGTTGTCTAAGCATATGTAATCAATGTCTTGTTTTGGCACACATTCGCATGCAGTAACCTTATTTTGCTTAAGCAGATGCCGACAAACCATCAAAGATGCGTGCAAATGGATGACCAAAGTATTCCACTATATACAATTCTGAGATATAATCTTGAATGTAATTTTGAATGAGAGTAGGTCAACCAACAAAAGACTCTCAAGAGCCTGTATCGCTCATCTGATCAAAAGCCTGTATCGCTCATCTGATCCTTGACCCCCATAGACAGCCTATGTTAAATGAGCAAAACTCGGTTAAACTGATATGATTTCAATATGCCCAGTCCAGTAGTTTTAGGGGAGACAAAAAGTGTTTCAATCAGGTCTAATGTTAAACCGTTCCCAGCTGGCAGCCATCTTAGTAACGTGTGATTCTGAAATGCAATTTTTTTTATCAATTTGGCTCAGCAGTTTCAGAGGAGATCTTTGAATGTGTTTTCCTATAGGGTCCAATTAATGTTACAACTACATGTATGTTCCCCGCTGGCGGCCATCTTGAATATAGTTCAGATCTGAAAAAAAAACTTTTTTGTAGGGACCACCCAATGACTATTATGGCAAGGATTACGGTCCCAGTTGGCTAAGCAGTTTCAGAGGAGAAGATCTTTGAATGTTTTTCCCATAGGTTCCAATGTTAAAGCTATCTTTGATACAGCATGAATCTGAATCTGAAAAAAAAAAACTCCTTTTGCAGGGGAACACTTAAGTATTGTGACCAAGTTTGGTTCCAATTGGCCCAGTAGTTTCAAGGAGATGATCTTGTAACGTGTTTTCCCATAACGTCAAATGTTAAAACTATGTTCCCCGCTGGTTGCAATCTTGGATATAGCGCGGATCTGAAAACATTTTTTTGCAGGGCACCATCCAAGGACTATTGTGGCCAAGTCTTGGCTCATTAGTTTCAGAGGTGGAAGATCTTTGAATGTGCTTCCCATAGGGTCCAATGTTAAAGCTAAATTCCAAGTTGGCGGCTATTTTGGAATTATTATACCTCCTGTAAGAAAGTTCTTTTATTGTAAAACAGTTTTATTTTCGCATAATTTTCAAAAGAAATAGCGTTGACTGCACTACTACAATTTACACTGCTGTTGTGATGACCATGCATGATTCCTATGTCAATCATCACCAATCATTACATGCGGGAGGCGGGGTTTTGATCCGACCGACAAAAGGGTGGTACTTATTCGCGTAATACCTATTCAATTGATGTTATCAAGTTTCTAATCATCATTTGAAAGATTGTCGTCTGCTACAGTGCTAAGGGTTTTTTTGTTTTTTTTTCTCATTCTCCCAAAACAATTGAATATGTTTTGGCCACTTGAAATATATTATTTCATTGCTAAAAATAAGTTCCCTTGCCGTGTTGATGTAATGATGTAATGTATATTGAGATCATTGATGCGTGGAAATTGACAACGGAATCAGTTAACACAGATACAGTTATACGATTGACAGGATATAGCAAACAAGCTAAAGAAAAATTTCCATATTCAGCTGTTCAGAAATGTAGACAACAGTCAGTATAATAATAATATTAATGTTGTGTTTTACATTGACTATGGAAAATAGTAGCCAGGGTGATGGACAATATAGTGCACTCCCTTCGGGTCATGCACTATTGTCCATCACCTCGCATAGTCAATGTAAAACACAACATTATTATATAAATAGCGCTGTACCTGAAAAATACGTTTTGCAGGTAACCAACAACGGACTATTTTGGCCAAGTTTGGTTCCAATGGGCCCAGTAGTTTCTGAAGGGAAGGTCTACGCTGGACGGACAGACGGACGACGGACGGAAGATAAACTGAGGGACACAAAATGATGGCAAAAGCTCACCCTGGCTCTGGCCGTGTGAGTTAAAAAATGCCAGTAATTTTTACCTTGTTCTGCCTGGAAGCTGACTGACTATCAAATATCAAATACATTTAAGAGTATGTGAACTTACAAATGATCCAAAATTCTTTTAACCCCTCCCCACCATACATCAACTAAGACAGTGCTGTCAAGTTAATGCGCGAAATATACCAAAAAGTCAAAGATCAAGGGACAAATCACAAGATGAAAGGAAAATACTGAAAATTTGACCCGATTCTTACTCATTTTTAGCAAGACTTGGCAGACCTGCTAAGATTTTGATGGTTGCATTTGAGGAATAAGCTAGGAGGTTGGCAAAGAAAGAAAAAGATGCGGAGATGATGTCTGATTGGACCAGGTCCACAAGTCATTAATTATAAATCATATTCAGGGCTTGAAAACGTGATGAAATTCAAATTCCCTGTATATTTGAAGATCTCCCTCGTTATTAAAACTGTGGCCAACCTTCAAGAAAAATACAATGTTTGTATGTAAGAAACACAATGTAAGGAGATTTATATTGACAGTGATCACTTCTGTTTTGGCATCCTTTAGTATTGAAGCGGATAATGAAAACAATCACCTTCATCGCATCAAATGGGTACCTAAACTTCATAAGAATCCATAGAAATTCTGTGGGGGTGTCCAGGTGAACCACTAAACCCGTTTTTAAGCCCTTACTGTTGTTCATAGATGGCCCAACAGGTTACTGTGATACCTTCTCAACGAGCTGAGTGGGTCAGATTTGGATTCTTAGCTAGAACAAGCCTCAGGCATCCCCCACATATACCTTTACTAGCTTAGACAGTCTATGTTAAAAAGGCAAAAGTTGAACTATGGTTCCAATATCCTCAGTGGTTTAAGGAAGACCTTAATGTTTCAATAGGGTCCAATGTTCAACAATGTTCCCTGCTGGCAGGCATCTTAAAGTGAACCTGAAAATCCTTTTTTCAGCAGGGGACCACCTAAAGACTATTTTGGCCAATTTTGGTTCCAATTGGCTTAGCAGTTTCAGAGAAGAAGTGAAAACTATGTTTCCCACTGGCAGCCATCTTGGATATAATGCAGATCTGCAAAAAACTCCTTTTTGGAGGAAACCATCCAAGAACTATTATGCCCACTTTGGTCCCACTTAAATATAGTGCAGACCTGAAAAACACCTTTCTGGATGAGACTATCCAAGAACTATAATGCCAAGTTTGGTTCCCATTGGCCAAGTAGTTCAGAGGAGATCTTTTAATGTGTTTTCCTTCGGGTCCAATGTTAAGACTATGTTCACTGCTTGCGGCCATCCCGGATATAGCACAGACCCGATTAAAACCTTTTTTTTTGCAGTGGACCACCCAAGGACTATTGTGGCCAAGTTTGGTCCCAATTGGCACAGTAGTTCCAGGAAAGAATGTTCCCCACTGGCAGCCGTCTTGATATAGCGCAGACCTGAAAAACACCTTTTTGAAAGGGTCTACCCAAGGCAATTGTGCCCAAGTTTTGTTCCAATTTGCTGAGCAGTTTCAGATGATAAGATCTTTGAATGTGTTTTCCCCATAGGGTCAAATGTTAAAGCTATGTTTTCTGCCGGTTGGTATCTTGGATATAGCGCCTACCTGAAAAAACCTTTTTGCAGACATTGCACCTCACGACTGTTGTGACTAAGTTTGGTTCAATTGGCACATCAGTTTCAGAGATCTTTAAATGTGTTTTCCAATAGAGTCAAATGTTAAAACTATGTCCCTTGCTGGTGGTCATCATGGATCTAGTGCCTACCTGAAAAACACATTTTTGCAGTGGACCATTCACCTTAATTGACCAAGTTTTGTCCGAACTGGCCAAGCAGTTTCAGATGAGATCTTAGAATGCGTTTTCCAATAGGGTCCAGCGGGGAACTATGGCAGCCATCTTGGATATATCGTGAACCTCAAAAACACCCTTTTGTGTGGGATTTCCCCAAAGGACTATTGTGGCCAAGTTCCAATAGGCTTTGCAGTTTTAGAGAAGATCTTTGCATGCATTTTCCTATAGGATTCAATGTATCTTGGATAAAGTTACCTTTTTGCTGGGGACCACCAAAGGCCTATTTTGGCCAAGTTTTGTTCCAATTTTGACTCGGCAGATTCAGAGGAATTGACCTCTGAATATGTTTTCCCATTGGGTCCAATGTTAAAACAATATACCCCAATGTGGCCATCTTGGATAGAGAGTAAACCTGAAAAAAAACTATTTTTCAAGGGGACCTACCAAGGACTATAGTGGCCAAGTTTTGTTCAAGTTGGCTCAGCAGTTTCAGAGAAGACCTTTGAATGTGTTTACCCACATGGTCCAATGACTATGTTCCCTGCTGGTGGCAAATTTTTGTTCCAATTATAGCTGGCCAGTTTCAGAGGAAAATACCTCTGAATGTGTTTTCCTCTATGCTCCAATGTTAAAACAATGTACCACAATGTGGCCATCTTGGATATAGTACAAACCTTAAAAACCTTTTTTCCGGGGGACCTACCAAGGACCATTGTGGCCAAATTTTGTTCCAGTTGGCTAAACAATTTCAGAGAAGACGACCTTTGAATGTTTTACCCACATGGTCCAGTGACTATTTCAAAACTAAGTTTCCTAGCTGGTGACCATCTTGGATATAGCACATACCTGAAAACACCTTTTTTTGCAGGGAACCACCCAAGAACTATTGTCACCAAGTTTGGTTCAGATTGGCTCAAAAGTTTCAATGAAGAGGATCTTTGAATGTTTCCCCATAGGGTTTTATGTTAAAACTATGTTCCTGCTTGTGGCTATCTTATATATAGCGTGGACTGAAAAACACCTTTTTGCAGGGGATTTACCAAGGAATATTGTGGCCAAGATAGACGGACGACGGACATAAAGTGATGGCTAATGTTCACCCTGGCTCTAGGCAGGTGAGCTTAAAACAATCACCATGAAAAATCAATCAAGACTTGAATTTTATGGATTGAAACATATTCAGAAAGTATTGAAATTTTACTTCAAAGCAAACTTAAGTTATCATCTGTAAACTTTTTTTTTTGCAGGGTACCATGCACCTACAAACTATTGTGGCCAAGTTTTGTTCGAACTGAGCAGTTTTAGATGAGATCTTAGAATGTGTTTTCCAATAGGGTCCAGCGGGGAACTATGGCAGCCATCTTAGATATATCGCGAACCTCAAAAACACCCTTTTGCGTTGGACCTCCAAAGGACTATTGTGGCCAAGTTTGGTTCCAGTTCTCATTATCGCACATCCTGGTTATTGATTTTTGCGTGGGGTGAAACATTGAGCAACTTCAGCAACTCTATAGTAAAAGCCCGAGTCTAAAATAAAATTCCCTTAACATACATTTTCAAAATCAAAATATGTGTTTCCTGGTCATCCTACATTCACTAAAAACCAACCAAAGTTTTATTTGAATCATTCCAACACGAAATAAACAGACCATATTTTTTGTGGTTATAATGGTAAACAAAAGGCAAAGTCTAGCAGACTTCCGAATTGCCAACCCAAAGCCAGTCCAGGTAAATTTAGATGCTGACATTTGATTGGTCATTAAACTGATGTGACATCACATCGATAAAGAGAATTGGCTTTGCAGTTTCAGAAGAGATCATTGAATGTGTTTTCCTATAGGGTTCAATGCATCTTAGATAAGGTCACCTTTTTGCAGGGGACCACCAAAGGCCTATTTTGGCCTAGTTTTGTTCCAATTTTGGCTCGACAGTTTCAGAGAAAAGATGTGCTTTCCTATAGGGTCCAATGTTAAAACAGTATACCCCAATGTGGCCATCTTGGATATAGCGCAAACCTGAAAAAACATTTTTCAAGGGGACCTACCAAGGACTATTGTGGTCAAGTTTTGTTCCAATTAGCTCAGCAGTTTCAGAGAAGACCTTTGAATGTGTTTACCCACATAGTCCAATGACTTTGTTCCCTGTTGGTGGCGATCTTGGATAAAGCGAGAACCTCAAAAACCCTTTTGCGAGGGACCACCAAAGGACTATTGTGGCCAAGTTTGGTTCCAATTTTGGCTTGGCAGTTTCAGAGAAAAAGACCTTTGAATGTGTTTTCCCATAGGTTCCAATGTATCTTGGATCAGTCACCTTTTTGCAGGGGACCACCGAAGGCCTATTGTGGTCAAGTTTTGTTCCAATTATAGCTTGGCAATTTCAGAGGAAAAGACCTTTGAATGTGTTTTCCCATATGCTCCAATGTGAAAATATACCTCAATGTGGCCATCTTGGATATAGTGCAAACCTTAAAAAAATATTTTTCCAGGGGACACACCAAAGACTATAGTGGCCAAGTCTTTTCCCCCCAATTGGCTGAACAGTTTGTGAAGACGACCTAAAATGTTTTTACCCTCATGGTCCAGTAGGGAACCACCCAAGAACTATTGTCACCAAGTTTGGTTCCGATTGGCTCAACAGTTTCAATGGAGAGGATCTTTGAATGTTTC
This sequence comes from Modiolus philippinarum, assembly GCA_002080025.1. NCBI lineage: Eukaryota > Metazoa > Mollusca > Bivalvia > Mytilida > Modiolidae > Modiolus > Modiolus philippinarum. Next base: position 164,374 of record MJUU01058140.1, read on the forward strand.
CCCATAGGGTTTTATGTTAAAACTAAGTTCCTGTTGGTGGCTATCTCAAATATGGCGTGGACTGAAAAACACCTTTTTGCAGGGGATTTACCAAGGAATAGTGTGGCCAAGTTAGGTTTTAAGGTGTCTCAGTGGTATTATTCCGCCATTTTAGTCTAATACTTGTTCATTTAGGTTTCATTCATTAACAAATTTAACAAAATAGTTATCTAAAATGTAAAGAAAGTTCCAAAGTAGTTAAAATTTTTATTCCTTATCACTTTTACAACACTTCCATTACAAAAACATGAACTGAAACACACGAGCTTTAAATCTGTTGCTGGATTTACAGAACACAGAAATTATGCAAGGGAGATAATTTGATAAAAGATCACTAGAGAAATTAACATTTCGCAATTTATTTCTCTTATTTCAACGGTGACCCCTAATTTTTATTTTGCATATGTAAACTATATAATGAATTAAAAACACATGCAAAGAATGAACAAAATCTATAATAGATTTTTCAAGCTATCCTCACAAAAAAATCATTTTCTCTATCATTTCTATATAAAATCCTGAAATTTTCAATTTCAGTTTTTGCGCTTAAATAAACGGTGACCCCAAATTTTATTTTACATTTTTAATAATAATATAATTATGTTTCTAAACAGAAAATTTCACAAAATTCTATAATAGGAAATTAATACCATGCAGACACCTTAACTAAGCCGGATAGACGGACACAAAGTGATGGCTAATTGATTGATTGATTGAATATTGTTTAACGTCTACTCAGCAATATTTCAGCTATATCAAGACGTCCACCCTGGCAAGTTTAAAACAATTACTGTGAAAAATCAAACAAGACTAGAAATTTATGGATTGAAACATATTCACAAAGTTGAAAATTTACTTCAAAGTAAACCTAAGTTATCATCTGTTAACCATATTTTGCGTAATTCATAGGTAAGAACTTGGGAAAGCAAAATGTGATAACAGTAAAAATTTGACTTTGCCGGTATTTTATGAAATGAAACATTGCCCAAAATATTAATTCTTTTCTTCAATAAAGGGCTACGCCGAGCGCAGCATGATACGACCGCAGCATGTCGACCACTGAAATTTCAACAAAAGTAGTTTAAAGTGAATGTGGACACAGTAAAGAGCTTGACAATATAATTAGATGGACAAAAAAGAAGCTTGACACAGTTATTAGCTAGAAACAAAATAGGGAAAAATTCAACCTTTTTGATCACTTACTGATGAAAAAACGTAAGAGCTATGCAAAATATGTACTATCAACTAAAACTCTACATCCATAGAAATTCAAAGAAAAAATACCATCAAAATCTGATGAAAAATAAAGATATGACATATTTAGAAAAATTCCAATTTCGGCCCCTTTGACCCCATGTAGCTCGGAAACGGTAAGAGCCACGCCAAATCTGTTGCCATACTTCTGAAAGCATAGATCAAGAGGAATCCAAAGAAAAAAATCCAATCGAAATCTGATGAAAAAAAAAGATTTGACATATTTAGAAAAATTGCAATTTTGGCCCCTTTGATCCCTTGTAGCTCGGAAACGGTAAGAGCTACACAAAATCCGTTAACATACTGCTGAAAGCTTAGATCAAGAAGAATCCACAGAAAAAAAATCCCATTGAAATCCGATGAAAAATAAAGATTTGACATATTTAGATAAATTGCATTTTTTGCCCCTTTGACCCCTTGTAGCACGGAAACGGTAAGACCCACACAAAATCCGTTTGCATATTACTGAAAGCTTAGATCAAGAGGAATCCAGAGAAAAAAATCCCATCGAAATCCGATGAAAAATAAAAATTCTACATAATCTGCAAATTCGCAATTTTAGCCCCGTTCGGTCCCTCATAGCTGGGAAAGGAAACAAGTTATCAAACATCTAATAGCTGAGTGCAATATTAATTTTTCACAGGGAATCCATTAAAAAACAAGAGGCTCTCAAGAGCCTGTATCGCTCACTTGGGCCACGGCTG
>MJUU01058141.1:1980-38038 GCA_002080025.1 Modiolus philippinarum
ACTGAAGCAAATTCAACCAAACTTTACAGGAATGATGTATGGAAGGTCCTTTACAAAATTGCTCATTTCATTTCCATCCAATAAAAAACATGGCTTCCAGCGCGGATCTAAGGTTTAACATTGGACCCCATGGGAAAATTTACATTTTCCTCTTTTCCTCTGAAACTGCAGAAGCAAATTCAACCAAACTTAACTGTTCAGCATTTTGTCAGGTGAGCGATACAGGCTCAGTGTCTGAGCCTCTAGTGTTAGATTTCAATTAAATCTACCATTAGTGTACAGGGGTACCAGTGTAAACCAGTGTATAGCTACTGAGTAGCTATAAACTGGATCCATATACACCAATGGTAACCACCATTGAAATTTCAATGAAAACCAGTCTTGGTTCCTATATCCTGTGTACGAATGATACACAGTGGGTTTTGTGTCTGTCAGATTTTTATCTGATAATCTCTTTAACAGGAATAGGTAAATATTAATGTTTGACATACTAAAATTAATTCTGAAGCTTTTGAAATAAATATTTATTATCATTACAAAACTACAGCTTATTTTTTTTTATATTACTAAATTGAATAATGTGGCAATGTATCATTACAGATTTCTGTTAAGTATATAACCAATTACATATTCCTGTATTATCATTAAACTATGTAATATTACAGTTTTCAGTAAATGCCTGGACTGGATCAGCACTCCAGCCAGCCGCCTAACCAAATGAGCTTAAGAATTTTTTTTTTGTAATTTTTTATTTTTTCAAAATTTCAACATACAATTACATATTACAGCTACAAAGTTGCATATAAACAATCATTTAACACAAGGTCATAGAATATTTTTCACACAGATATGTTGAATTTTTTTTTTTACTTTTAAAGGAAAGCAAGTATAGTTAAAGAGAATATGAAGGAGAGAGAGAGATAGAGTGATGAGGGGATAGAAAAGGTGGAAAGCTAATATTAAAAATCTTGAGCTTAAGAATTGATCCGTGGACTAAGGGCTGTTCCAGAAAAGTTGGTCTGGGACCCTTTGAAGGCACTTTATATAAATTGCTGTGGGTGGTTTGTTTTCATCATCTTTTTGTATTGTATGTATGGGGAGAAATTCTATGGGTGGTGGGGGTCAATAAAAAGTGCCTTCAAACCCCCCCATGTCAATTTTTCTGGAACAGCCCTAAATCGATTTATCTCCTACATGTATCTGAACGTTACCATGCTAATCCACAGGCTAGTGACATGTTCTTTTGAATTGCCCGAGACATATACTAGTTTATGGCATAGGGATGGTAGATAGTAGCGAAGATTGCAAGTATAATCTCACCAATTTCTATTTATTTTTTTTATGAAAGCATTTGCATATGTATATGCAATATGTATGTGGTTGATTTATGGTTTATTTATGAAACTGGACTTGAAAGAGATTTAGATTTCAGTTTGGTTTACTTTAAGTTATCATGATTTTGAAAAGCTGTCTTTACGAAATGCGTTGGTCTGACAGACAAAACTGACATTTTGGCAGGAGGACTGGTAAAACTTTGTAAATTGTCGGTCCGAATGTCTGACATTGTTCTTGGGCTAAACCACTGGAAACTATGTTTCAGGCAGCAAAAATGACAATCATCTGGTAGAGTTGAGACTTTATTGTAGTCCGTTTTTTAGCTCACCTGGCCATGCCAGGGTGAGCTTTTGCCATCACTTTGTGTCCATCGTCTGTCCATCGTCTGTCCATCCGTCCGTCAGTCTGTCGTTAGCTCACTTTCAAAAATCTTCTCCTCTGAAACTACTGGGCAAATGCAACCAAACTTTTAAGTGAATCATCATTAGGGTATCTAATTTCAAATTTGTTATTTTCATGGCCACAGGTAAAAAACATGGCCACTGTTACTAAAAAATAGAACATAGAGGTAAATTGCAGTTTTTTGCCAATAACTCGAAAACCGATGCAGATATCAATAATCTGACCGAGTAAAATTGTTCAGAATGACGAGATCTATCTCCCCTGCAATTTTGAAGAAAATTGGAAAACCAATCTCGGAGTTACAGCCCTTTTTCCATGAAATTTTCAAAATTTATGCATTTTTTATTTCAAAAACTGTAACAGATAGAGGTGAAGTGTAAATTGCAAAAATGCTTAGCATATCAAGATCTACAATTTTGAAGAAAATCCAAATGCCTGTGTTGTAGATATTGACTCTTTTTTTTCTTTAATGCCATAAGATAAGATAAGATAAGATACATTTATTCCAGTCAAGGTCCCTCAAGGGGCAATTACAAATAACATTCATAATTCAGACACAACAATACAACAAAATTAATGTAACAACAAGTACTGAAGTAGATATATATATATATATATATATATGTATGCCTGTAACCCAGACGAGGGAGGTGTCAGATTTTTTCATTTTTTATTTATTTATTTATTCTTTTTGTAATATTTGTAAGTACATACGCACGCATCATATATAACAATAATATCAATATCAACAAGTTGTAAATCTACAAAAGACACCAAGGGACGGTGCTCAAGGATATGTGTGTTGCTTCATAAGAGCATATGGTTATGGGTTATTTTCCTTTAAATTCTGTTTTCAAATCTTCTTTGGTTTACTTTTCTCTTTTAAGTTTTAGAAAAATTCCCTGCTATTACTTTATTTAAAAAAAATATTTGTTACATTATCAAGAGCAAAAAAGTGTTTTTATACAAATTTTACATTTTTTTGCAAAAATACTTTCATAAACTATACTTTTTTCAGAAATTAATAATAAATGTAATACTTGTAGATTGTGTCAAACTGGAATATGTCTCCCAGATAAGTATTGAAGTAGCATCTTCATTGTTTTCATAACTTTATAACTGACCTGCATGGCTATGCCATGGTGAGCCTCTTGCCATCACTGTGTCAGTGGTCTGTCCACCATCTCTGAAACCGCTGGGCCAATTGGAACCAAACTTGGGTACAATGGTCCTTAGGTGGCCCTTTTAAAAAAATGTATGGCAAGTCCACATTATATCCAAGATGGCCACCAGGAGGGAACGTATTTTAACATTGGACCATATAGGGAAACATATTCAAAGATCTTCTCCTCTGAAAGTACATGGCCAATTGGAATCATACTTGGTCACAATGGTCCTTACTTGGTCCCCTTCATTAAATGCATCTGGTATGTCCACATAGCATCTAAGATGGCAGTCAGCGGGGAACATTGTTTAACCTTAGACCCCATGGGTATCATTCAAAGATCTCCTCTGAAAATACTTAGCCAATTGGAACCAAAGTGAGGTACAATGATCCTTACATGGTCTTCTTCAAGAAAGGTGACAGTCGATCTATGCCCCATCAAAAAAAGCTGCCAATGGGGAACATAGTTTAATCAGCAAACTTCAAAATGAGACCTTTTAACAGTAAACAAATTTGAAAATGAGAACCTTAAACGTTGTGATTATTTTTTACTAATGGTGTCAGCCATGGCACAGGTGAGCGATACAGGCTATGGAGAGCCTCTTGTTTTAAAAAAGGGGGGTATATAGCATTCGTTGTGTCTGTCCGTTCGTCCAAAATTGTATCTGTAACTCCTCCTAAACCATGAATGGAATTTGATGAAACTTTTAGAGAATCTTTATAACATGATGCCATTGTGCACCTCCTATTTCAAATTTTGATCTGATCAATTTCTTGGGTTTCAGATAGCCATACATAGACTTACCCATGTATTGTCATTATTAAGAGGGTACTGGTGTGCGATCCGCAACTCCTCCTAAACCAATGAACAGTCAAGTACCTAACCTGTATGAGTTATAACAGAATAACATGCATGTGTTATTACAGATGTTGTTTTGAGTTATCTGCTCTTTATTCCTAATTCTGTAATACATGTAACATATGTATGTAGCAACCTAAAATATATTACCTTTTTTTGGTCACTTGGGAATTGCTTAGACCTTTGCGCAGAAACTAATTATTTAGCCTGGATAAATCAGTTTTCAATTAAGTTAAAACATTTTTGATGAACCATGGTTAATCAATGAGAACAGGCTCTAAAATGATATAACTTTCGTTGTAATAACAATGCTTAGTTATTACAGGCATATGATTTAAATATTTATTAGTTTATTAGACACTTGGGAATTACTAAGAAACTTGCGCAGAACCTATTGATATGCATTGATTTTCATACATTATTATAAATAAAAATGTAATTTGATTAGGCATTATCATGATTATTCTGGTCTGAGGAAAACACTTTTAAGCGATGCAGAGTAGCTGTAATAACACCCTTCTATTATTACAGGCATACTTTTCCTGTAATACCATATGTATATTTTGCAATATTGGCAAACTATGAAAAGTCGTATGATTTTAACTCCTAGCATGCTGATAGACAATAATGGTAATAATAAAATGGTATACATTTATAACAAAACTATGACTGCATAATGCCTATTTGAAGCATGTAACATACATATGTTATCAATTTTTTCCCTTAGTAATAACACATGCATGTTATTTTTCTGTAATAACTCATACAGGTTAGGTACTTGACTGATGAATGGGATTTGATGAAACTTTCAGAGAATCTGTATTACATGATGCCATTGTGCACCTCCTAATTTTAATTTTTATCTCATCAATTTTTTTTGGGGTTTCAGATAGCCATACATGGACTTACCCATGTATTGTCATGGGGGGTGGGTACTGGTATGCAATCCGCAACTGCCGGACCGAATGTCCACCAAATTTCAAATGTATTTCGCGAAGACTTGGAAAAGTAGTTACATGTTGATATTTGAACTTACTGCATATTGCTCATTTGTTGATCTACCTTTACACAAGGGTCCATAGATGATTGAAACTTGAATGCAATTCATTTAAACATCCTTGAACAACATTTTGTGTATATTTCAGGATGATGAAGTTGATATTTTTAGCCCTGTTGACTCTGTTGCTTGTTGTAACGGCCAGTAATCCACATGGAGCTGATATGGAAGACAACGAGTTTGCAGAGTTTGAAGATTTGGAGGAAGGTATGATACTTATTTAATTAATTGTGTAGGTAGAGTAACAACAACAACACTGCCATGGGAATGCAAGTTCAATTTTAATGGTTCATTGACATGGTTTAATGCTCACATGACCGTCAACAGGACACATAAATTGAAAAAGATATACTGAAGTACTAAAATTGGGAAAACAAATATAGCGAAACAAAAGACAATCATTGTTACAAACCAGAAATAGGTTCGATAACCTTTGCCATAATTATTGTATAGTGTTCATTCACTGTTCACAATTAAGATTAACAAAATATGAAAATATTTTGTGAGATAAATCTCAGGCCAAAATTAAAATGTTTGTTTCCCCTTACCCTACCAACCCTAAAAAATGACCCTACTCAAATAATTTTATCGACTTTTGAGAGAAAAAATTTTGTTCCCTCTAATTTGGATAAAAAACAGTTATTTCTAACCTCTTTTTAGTAAAAATTCTAAAAAAAAAATTTCTTCCTACCTACCTACTCAATATTATTAAGTAAGGTCGGTTAAGGGGAAACACATTTTTTTTAAATAATGGCATCATATATTTGAAAAAAAAACTTAAGGATGTATGCTGGTCACATTGTGGTATTTCTGTCAGATTTTGGACTTCTCTGGTTTTATCCATTCAAAGGCATTATAATTTTTTGTCAATGAACCCCTTTATTTTGTTTGATAATTTCATTGTATTTTTATTTCAGATGAAGCCATGTTTGAAGATACTAAACAAGAGGAAATAAAGGAGAAGAAAACAGAAGAAAAAGTTGAAGTTGTAGAAGATGAGGATGACGACAGTACCGTTGAGGTACTAATAATGAGATACAGTACAGCCAGACTTGCCTTGAAAGACGAATCACTCTGCTAAGTGAAATTTGTATATATTATTTCCTGTTTGATCTCTCAACATACTTTTTATACGACCGCAAAAAATTTGAGGTCGTATAATGGTATGGCGTTGTTGTTGTCGTCGTCTTTGTCGTCCTGCGTCGTCGTCTGTAGACACTTTTGTTTTTTGTCAATAACTTCAGTTCCAGGTGACCAATCCTTATGAAATTTTAACACGGTGTTCCTTGGCACAAAAGGAAGGCTTGGGTAGGTTTTGGGTATTTTGGCCCCTCCCGTTTATAAAGAAGGGGCCAAAAAGGGAAAAATTGGGTGTTTTCACATATTTAGCTATAGAGTATTTAATATTTATTGGATTTTGATGGGGTTTCTTTCAGTGTGTTCCTAATTAAATTTTCTATCAGTAGTATGCCTTCAGATTTTACGTTGCATGTACCGTTCACGAATTAAATGGGCCCAAAGGGCAAATTTTAAAAAAATTTCATTATATTTAATTTTAGTCCGATTTTGATGCAGTTTTTTGCAATGGATTCCTTTTGAAAATAAATATAGAGCTGCACCATCAGATTTTTGACAACATGTTTTTTTTTCGAGCTATGAGGGGCTAAATGGGGATAAATTTGCTAATTTGAAGATTACCTGAAATTTTCATTTTTCATTGGATTTCGATGGGATTTTTTTCTTCGGATTTCTCTTGATATAAGCTTTCAGTTGTATGTCAATGGATTTGGCGTAGCTCTTACCGTTTCAAAGCTACAAGGGTCAAAAGGGCTGAAATTGCAATTGAAATTGTAAAATCTTATATTTTTGTGTTGGATTTTAATGGGGTTCCTTTATTCGGATTCGTCTTATCATATAGGTAAAGTAATATTTTGACCAATTTTACATACTTCTTACCATTTCAGATATACAGTACAAACCGAGGCATTCAGTTAAAAATCACTCTGGTCCGACAATTTTCACCCTTGTCACCCCGGAATTCACAGGTTTTGTCGGTGTTTGTCCAGCAAAATTGTCGGAAAAATTTCACCCAAAAAATAGTCGGTAATTTTCTTTGATGTTGGGTCAACTGATAAATGCCGGAGAAAGTTGGACTTTCACCAGAATTGTTGGAGTTTTAGTGTCCTAATTGTCTCTTCAAAAGTTTTAGGCTAATATCAAGAGGAAAAAAATTAACTCAATGACAACCGGGTTTGTGACTTCCCTATCAAAATCGTATTCCCAAACGTATTAATAAATGCCACGAATAAAAAAAAAAGACAGTTGGATTGCTTCGACGAAACATACACCTATGTAAAAATATCTCCTCAATTTCCATTTGATTGAGAAAAGTGGGTTAAAACACGTCTAATTTCAAAACGTAAGCCTCCGTACATTCTCATACCGACATGCTAGAATGTTAGGGTTGCACGAAATTGAAGCATGGAATTTCTATTTTTATGAGCAATCAAAATACAGTTTAGTGGATTCCCCTTAAAAATAGGCTCGCACGTATTGTTTGTGACAAAAATAGGAGCCAAAGACGTGGTCTCTTCCAAAATTCGCCGAGGCATTTCAGAATTAAATTATTATCTCAGCAAAAAGGAACTTTTATACTATTGGAAACTTCTTTCTGATAAATCACTTTTATGAAGTTTTTAGCATAAAAAAATGAGAAAAGTTCACCGTCTGTTGAGCATGACATCGTGTAAAAAATAACAAATGCTTTTATGGAATGTTAAGTAATTCTTGGAACTGAATATTCACTGAAATATTCCCTGCAAGGATATGTGAATACATGTATTGATTTTCTCTGAAGCTATTTTACGTGTGATTTTTTTTTAATTCAAAGTTATTAATAGCGTGCTATTAATAGGTTGTCACTCACTAAGATTAACCTTGACCTAACAAAACCAAATTACGCAATTTTAAGGCCGATATTCGTGCAAATTATTTAATAAGTAACAAATTATTTTATATATTATGATCTTTTAACAACTTTGAGTTCTGAGAGTCACATATAATTCACGATGTTCTACCAATTATAAGTTACTTTCTGCCATACGCATAATATTTTTATCATCTCGATATTCCGACTATTTGAAATATGAAAAGCAAGCTTTTCCAAAATAATTAACTGCACTTAGAGATAATTACTTCGTATACACAAGTAGATAAATGTTGACAAGTACAATTAACAACAGCAGGTGAGTTAATCCTCTGTTTATCAATTTCTCCGACATCTGTGAATGTCGGGTTTGTTGTCGGACATTCACCCCGTTTCACACACAATTCACCGACGTCGGATTTGAGTGATTTTCAACTGAATGCCTCTGTTTGTACTGTATAGAAGGAATTATTAGGGCTAATTTTTATTTTCTTAGTTTGTATGGAGCTAATTACTTGTTTTCTTTGAATTCATCTTGATATAATCTGTCAGTGGTTTTATGTTCCCTAGTTTGTGTCCAGCTAATTACTGTGTCAAGCTCCTTATTGTATCGATCTATTTACGCTGTCAAGCTCTTAACTGTGTCCACATTTACTTTAAATCACACTTGTTCAAATTTCAATGGTCGACATGTTGCGGTCGTATCATGCTGCGCTCGGCGTAGCCCTTTATTTGCATTAAAAGTGATTCAATCTACCACTTGACATGCAAAAGAAATTATGTGGATAGATCAAGCAGGAAAAAAGATATATTTATTTAAGAATTTAGAATGATATGTCTATCAATGTGATCTCTGGCTAAACTGTATGTCTCGCAAAATGCAGGGATGTTGTATACAACCTGTATAAGTATTCTGACATTCTTTAAAGTCTGACATCATTTTTTGTCCCCAAAGATGGCTTTAAAATCCTATTTGAACCTTATTATTCCAACATCCTGAATTATCAGACAATTTTTTTATGGTCCCATTAAGCTTCAGCTGAGACAGGCTTTACTGTAGTATATATATATGAGAAGTCACACCCATTAATAACAGAAGGAAATAACGCTTTTACTGTTGTTTAGTATTTTGAAATCACCATGAGGTTTTTTCGACTAGACAATACATAATTAACTTGATGATACTCCTTGAAAAATAGATTTTTTAAAATTTGTAGACATCTTACAATAGGAAGATATTTGTGACTGTAGTCCATAAGAATTTAAGAAATATCAAGTTTAACACAGATCAAAAGGTGCAGGATCTCAGACACCCTAGGGTAAAATCTCAATCTTTCTCTGATTAGGTTATTGTCGAATCAGAGAACCATTGAAATCTAACCCAAGGTTGTAAGATATTTTCCTTTTTTGGTACAATAAAACCTGCTTGAGAGACCACCTGTATTAAGAGACCAGCCTGTTTTAAGAGACCACTTAAAATTTACACTTTATAGCAAAATAATTTGAAATTAATCTCTATTAAGAGACCACCTGTCTTGAAAGACCACTTTTTCCTACTCCCTTGAGTGGTCTCTTAAAACATGTTTTACTGTACTTGTATGAATTTTCTTTGATCTACATGGTGTACAATGTCAGTATCACAGAACACGCCTTGATACAAAAGATATCAGATCACTGTCAAGATGTCACAAAGGTGTTGCTATGAAACATGTATGCACTGATAATGCTATTCTGTGTGCATACATGTTGTATGATCAATGCGAGTTTTGTATAAAATTGGCAGTTAGCAATACATTAAGCAAGTTAAAAAAGAATTTTCAACGTATTTCGATTATGAGGCTTGTTTATGGTTATTGGGATACGGGATATTTACAACTTGTGCTAATGGGATATGGGATATTTGAGACACAAAGTACTTGGATATTGGATATTTTGACCATGAAAAACGGGATATTGCAATAATTAATGGGATATCTTCAATTTTCAAAGGGATATTCAGGTCCAGACTTACTGGGATATGGGATATTATGACTCCCCTAAACAAGCCTCAATTATAAAAGATGTTACATTTATCCTTTCATGAAGTACCAATGAAAGAAGTAAAGGATATTTTGTTTTTGATAAAAACTTTATCACGGGGCAGCACATAACTGTGCTGATACTGGCTGTGTTAAAGTCAGTTTCAAAATCAAAATATGCTATATTCTATAAAAATTGCATTATTTTTCTCACATTTATAATGTTTATGATGTCATGAATTTTGTCACATTTGTATAAGTTTTCTTACATTTGTAGAATACATAAAAGTCTTAGTTACCTAAAAGATAGCCAATTATATGTGTCAAAAGTAAGACTTCTGTGACTTTACAGTGATATCAGGATTTATTTTCAGGCTGAAGACGATGAATTTGAACATTTTAATGATGAAGAAGAATTTGTTGGCTTTGATCCAGAGAAGGAGTCTTCTAAACCAAAAGAAAGTATGCCAGACCTTAAAATGGCTTCAGTAAGTCAAGTAAATGGTGTTATTAACCTAAAACTCCAAATGTCTGTCATGTGACAATGTTACGATCCATCAATTTCAAGGCTGGTATCATAATTTGTCAAAATTTAATCAGATATTCGATAAACTAAAACCTATACACATTTAGTTATTTTGAAATATAGTCCAGAATCATATACAGTTATAATTATACCAAATAAATCTCGTTATGCTAACAACAAAATGAAAAAAATCTACCACAATATTTTGACTTTGAACTATCCAAATTTTGTTTGTAAAGTGCATTTCTAATCAAAGATGTAACCTGGAAATTTACAGACAATATGAAATATTTGTTCGTTTTTTTTTTCAAATATTTTCAAAATCCTAGGTGTGCTGGTAACATGAAAAATAGAATTAGTTCAGGATAGCTTTAAAAAAAAACATACTATAGCTACTTACCTTTACTTGTAGGTACCATTACAATTTAGGACAAACTGGGACAGTTTTGTGATAGAAATTCTAATGTTGGCAGGACTTTGTGTATATTTATTAAATTTTCTTCATGGTAAGAACAAGAACCACAAACTTGCTCAAGCATGGCTGAATTCACACAGGACAATCCTAGAAGAACAGTTCAGTATTGTTGGTATGTTATATGTAATAGTGTAATAAGATGAAATGTTTTGTATGTAGGATGAGTGTTCAAAAATGATGATCTTTTCAATTGACATTCGAGAAATGACTTTAATTACTTTGGATTCATGAAGAGTGTCTTTAAATTACATTTTGAATAGCTGTTGGGAATCCCCCAAAACATTTTGAAGATATTATCCTCTTAGCTGATATTTTGGCAGGGAATATTTTCAAAATGCAATTTAATGGTTAATTTATGTGTCACATAATGGGTACCTGGCTTGTGTAATACTAGTAGCACATTGCATCTGCCCTATCAATGTAGCATCTGTAGTGTATTGTTAGTATTGTGAACTGGCTAAATACTATTTGTACAATGTTCATATATACTGTGAAAGTACTATTGATCGTGGGGTTTCAATTTTCATGGATTTCGAGATTCGCTGAAACCCCGAAATTAAGTTCCCAACGAAATGCATTATTACCTAGAGTTTTAATGCATTGAATTAGAAACCATGAATTTAAGTACCAACGAATAAAAATGAAAATAAAAATAAAAAGAGACACATGTATGTCTCTGTCCATGGTGATGTCCTGTTCTTCTTTTTCACCCTAGCAACAAGAGTTAACTAAGAAAATCTGGGCCTTTTCTTTCTTGTTTATTTATTTTTTTATAGATTTTAGTTTTATTTCATATTTTTTATTTTGTTGTTCCCCATGCACGACAGCTATACAAATGTTCTTATTATGTCTAATTTACTATGAGGTTTGTCTGTCACCTTTTCAGGGTCTTGTAACTTTTCTCTCTAGGTATATCTGAAATACTGCTAAGTTGGGTAAGAAACCCTGGAACCAATTTATTTATTAGCAATGATGAAATCAGAAAAGCGGAAAGGGGCAATTCATTCAATAATACATTTTTATGTTGATTGCTGTATTAAGCAAAGTTGACAGAAAAGAATTTGTATCCCTGGTCTTTTGTCAGATTGGAATGTTGATAACTTTAAGGCCCTATCAAATGAATTTGAAGAATTTCATCCACCTGGGCGGTTGGGAGGGTTTTATTTTATTTTTTTACTGATTTTCACTAAAATTGATTAGAATTGAAAAGAAAATTTCTGAATAATGGAAAATAGAAAAAAAAATGTGCTTAGAACAAATGGGGTGGGTGGGGATGAGAATTAATTAATTTGATGTGGCCTAATAGATATTTTGTTAGCAAGATCTGGTTGTGTATCATATATTTCAAATTTTGATTTCAGGTTCAAGAGTGAAAAATAGCTTTTAGTACTGCCACCACGATTCAAATACCCATCAATTTTGAATTTATTTTATACTATTTAGGTGATGATGGAACCAGTAAAGAGGCACAGTCAGGGACATTCATTAAGGAGTCAGAAAATGTTTATGCTTTGTGGTGCAGTGGGCGATCATGTGTAGAAGGAATGTTAGTGGAGTTAAAACTGATTAAGAGACAGGACCTTATTAGTACTATTGCTGGATTCATGAAACCAGTTTCTGACCAAATTGTGAGTACATGTATGAAGGAATTAGATTAATTTTCGAATATAAAAAAATGTTATCTAATGCACAATGGAAAATATCAGTTTTCTATAGAAAGTCCTGGAGAGCTTGTTTTATTTTCATATGAAAGAAACAACAAAAATGCAACTGCTCACTTGTACTTTAGAAATATTAGAATATATACATGAGGGGGGATGACAGGTATTTGGAAATGTGAGAATGAGAAATGGGAAAAATCCTGAAAAAAAATAGGGAAATGGTAAAACATAACAAGTGGGAAAACAAAAGAAGAATGTAGGAATTGACAAAAAGGGCCAAAAAAAATGTTGGAAATGGGAAAGAGGTAAAAAAATGTGGGAAAAGGGAGAACAGACCCCACCCCCTCCTCATGGTATCCCCGAAAAATAAACTAGACTTCATATATATTAGTCTGGACAATTTTGAATTGGAATTATATGTGAATTATAAAGCCTACTTTTGTGGCAGACTGAAACCACAAAATTTAAAACCCAATGGAATACATGACTGGCAATGGAGGGGCAATGGAAGTGCTATCAAATCACAATCCAAAAACCCACAAAGAACTATTTTTTGCAACAGGACCAAAGGAGTAGGTGCGGTATTTGGCCTCAAAAAATAAGTTTGCTTATATTCACATTATATATTGTTGAAATATTCTATGGATATAGGTTAACAGTTAAAAGGAAGATTACTCAAGTGTTGATGTACGATAAAAGAGTTTTTCAGTGTAGAAAATATGCCAAATTCTTTGCATTTCTATGAAAACGTTCAAAAGTAGCTTCAATATGACGTCAGAACTGTACCTATTATGACGTCATGGGTTCTAAAATTTGTATTTTTTCTCTAAGTGGTATGTGAACTTTCAAACCAACATTTAAGAAAATGTCCAGGTGCAACTTAAAAAATCGCCGAAATTTAGGGCCAAATCAGGCCTTTATCGCACCTTGTCCTTTGAAATCCATTGAAATCCATGAATAGAACATGTCCTTTCACAGTACATGTATATTTGAAGGATTAGATTTGGTGGATTATGGATTTCAATTTTGTGTCATAGTGGTAAACTATGATTATGTATTTATAACATTATTGAGTTTAGAGAAAGTTTCCATACAGTTAAGGGAAACTGTCATGAATTGTAGTGACTAGGCACAGAATGTAGTGAAACAGTTCCGACAGTACCATAAAGTATAGTTTAGAATCATAAATTCTACTCTGCTCTGTATCATGATATGAAATCCTTTTTATACCCCGCCACATGTAGTTGCGAGGTATTATGTGATACCCCAAGTCCTGTGTCCGTCCGTCCGTCCGTCCGTCCGTGTGTCCGTTCGTCCGTCCGTCCCCCGAAGGTTTCCGACTGATAACTTGTGAACGAAATAACATAAGGTCTTCAAACTTGGTATGTAACTTCTTTACCACAAAACTCAGGCCAAGTTCAATTTCGGGTTCAGAGGTCCAAGGGGTTCTTGAGTTATGCCCTTTGAAACTTTGAAATTTTGCGAATTTTAGGGTTTCCGATTGATAACTTGTGAATGAAATAATTTATTGTCTTCAAACTTGGTATGTAACTTGTATACCACAAAACTCAGGTCAAGTGTGATTTTTGGTTCAGACGTCCAAGGGGTTCTGGAGTTATGCCCTTGAAACTTTAAAATTTTGTTGAACGTGGCGGGGTATCATGTAATGCACCATTACTATTTTTATATAGCTAAAAGAGTGCTGAATTGGTATATTTTGCCATACATTTATGTGCTCATGCCAAGTAGGGCAACAATGTATGTTTGTCTGTCTGTTCTTGCACAAAAGTAGTCATAACATTAACAACAGAATGAAATATTATATTTATGTCCCTTATACAAAGACAAATCACAATTGTAGAAACTAAAGTATTATGGGTAAAGCAACTGATTGGTCAAGAACGTAAATAACATAACGTTATTGATTGAAAAGCAATTGTTTGTATGCCAAAATTTGAAATAAATCATGGTTCCAATATTTCCCCCAGTTTCTGAAATGGCGAATTGCTGTTTGAATAACAGATCTCTGCATAATCTCAGTCATCATGACATTTTACCATAATCTGTTATTGTGTTGTTTATTGTTAAAACTCATATTTTATTTTATTTTTAGATGATACAAATTGATATGGATCCTAAAGTAATGGATAAGTTTGTATTTGCCGTGGCTATGAAACGATCATGTGCCAAAATACACAAGGACATGGTAGATTTAGTAAGTTCTCGATCACTCTTGTAAACAGTTAATGTGGGTTCATGGAAAGGTTTACCATTCGTTAGTGTATTTTCTAAAAGGTGTATAACCGAAGAAGTCTTGAAAGAAAAATCTGGAATTTTCATCTGCAGTATTTTAAATGATTCTAATATATTTTACAGTGAAATTAATAAAACATCAAAGGTGAAAGTAACCAAGATAAAATTTATATTTATTATAAACTAGATATTTTGGATGAATGAATTTTTATGCTATTTTAGCTAGACAAGGGTTACAATTTACCTCCCCTCCTCTTCACCCTTTGTAAATTTAGAGCATATTTTCATTATACCATGTAACTTCCTGTGGGATCTCCCTTTATTGATGTCATAAATACAATGTAGCATATCAGAATTTCCCTTTCATTAATGATTGCTTTTATGAAATAGGGACAAGTCTGACACTATAAATACGCTTTAGATAACATAGGACCAAATTAAAGTAAATCTACTGACACAGTATTTAGAGGTAATAATGTCTTTGCTGACATACAAACACGTGGCAAAAAATTACATGCTTGTGATTCCCATAGAAAAGATGAGAGTGGATTGGCTCTCTGATAAGCTCCTAGAGATTATACTGCAGCCAATGGAAAGGTTTTTAGCATGAACTATGAAATGTATAGATCTACCTAGGATGGACAGGAGGGCTGCAAATTGTAATCCATGGCTGATGAAGATGTGCTGGAAACATTAATATGAGAATTTATGTTGTTGTTTAATTACCACTTGTCAAGACCTAATTTTTCCCTGCTTAATAGTAGAAATCTGCTTTTTACGTTCCAGATTTTACCACAATGAATTTTCATACCCTGCAATCAAAGTTTGGGGGGTATATAGGAATCACCTTGTCTGTCCGTCTGTCCATCCATCCTTGTACCTTGTCAGCACATGTTCTCCTAAACAGCTGCTTGGATTTTGATGAAATGACACACAGTTGTAGTATACCACCTGGAGATGTGCATGAAGTAATATGGTTGCTGTTTGAAATTTTGAAGGGGAGATAATTTGACTCTGAATATTTTTTTGAAAAAAGGGGGAGTTATATCATTGTTTCCATACTGGTATTATGTCCACACTTGTACTGTGTCCACAACAGTATTATGTCCACACACACTTATATTTGCACTTGCCATATTGATTCAGGGTTCAATGAGTGGGGGTATAACTGGCTGCCATTTGGTGACAGCTCTAGTTTTACTCTGTATTTATCTCTGTTAAAATCCATTTTTCCTTTGTCTTTGCAAACAGAAAATCATGTCTGCTGCAGCAGTCAACATGTAGTTCTATTCATGTGTACAAGTTGTAAATGAAATTAATGCTCCTTTTAAAACCTGCGTTTTCAGTATTTAGTATTTAGTTGAGAAACATTGTAAAGTTTTAAACACATATCTATGTTTTCATTTCAGAGTCAGTTTACAGAGAAGAAGAACGGTGAAAAATATGATCTAGTCAGTTCGTATCAAATATTGAGTGAAATAGGAGAGGCAACAGCTTCCATCTTGGATAAAAAAGTAAGGAAAGTTTTGTAAATCATAATACATTGATCGGTTGAACCAGATGGTTCTACAATATTACCAGCAACATAGAAATAGCATACAAAATATATATGTACTTGGAGAATTTATAAGTATTGAGAATACACAAAATACATACTAAAACAAATGGAATCTAAAGTATCTAATCATTTCTTTATATGACAACATTAAATGCACATAGAAGAATTTAAAGGATAAGAAAAAATAAAAATAAATGTATAATGTACAGTCAAACCTGCTTTAGCCACCACCTCAATTAAGCAAAAACCTGTCTTTTATGACTGTAATACTAATATCCCTTCATAGTGCTTTCTTTGTAAATTGAACCTGTATTAAGAGACCCCCTGTTCTATGTGACCCTATTTTGAGGTTCCCTTGGAAGGTCACATAAGACAGGTTTGACTGTATATGACTTTGTACTGCAGTATTGGCATTAATATATAATATGTCACTAAACTTTAGGTTATCCAAGTTCTGAACAAATTTGAAGGTCAAGTGGAATACATGCATTTCTCGGATCAATATAGTGGACCAAAAACTCAGGAGTAAGTTTTGTAATGTATTGACATCTACAAAATGTACTTTGTACAAATATTTGCCTTTTTTACAGCTGCCTTTATAGCATGTAGCTGCTCTACCCCATTTAAATGTGTCTGTTGTATACATTTGAGAGCCATGTATATGCTAACAAAGTTTGGGGGGTATATAGGAATCACCCTGTCCGTCCGTCCGTCTGTCTGTCCGTCTGTCCTTCCGTCTGTCTGTCCGTCCATGCACCTTGTCAGCGCATGTTCTACTAAACGGCTGTTTGGATTTGATGAAATGTTACACAGTTGTAGTACACCATGTGAAGATGTGCATGAAGTAATATGGTTGCTGCACGAAATTTCTAAGGGGAGATAATTCGTCTTTGAATATTTTCTGGAAAAAGAGGGGAGGCTAACCTTGTCAGCGCATGTTCTCCTAAACGGCTACTTGGGTTTTCATGAAATGTTACAGAGTTGTAGTACACCATCTGAAGATGTGCATGAAGTAATATGGTTGCTGCCTGAAATTTCTAAGGGGAGATAATTTGTCTTTGAATATTTTCTGGAAAATGGGGGGAGGCGAACCTTTTCAGCGCATGTTCTCCTAAATGGCTACTTGGATTTTGATGAAATGTTACACAGTTGTACTACACCATCTGAAAATGTACATGAAGTAATATGGTTGCTGCCCAAAATTTTTAAGGGGAGATAATTTGTCTTTGAATATTTTCTGGAAAAAGGGGGAGGCGAACCTTGTCAGCGCATGTTCTCCTGAACCACTGCTTGGATTTTGATGAAATGTTACACAGTTGTAGTACACCATCTGAAGATGTGCATGAAGTGAAATGGTTGCTGCCTGAAATTTTGAAGGGGAGATAATTTGTCTTTGAATATTTTCTGGAAAAAGATGAAAGGCGAACCTTGTCATTGCATGTTCTCCTAAACGGCTGCTTAGATGTTGATGAAATGTTAAACAGTTGTAGTACACCACCTGAAGATGTGCACGAATTATTATGGTTGCTGTCTGAAATTTTTAAGGGGAGATAATTCGTCTTTGAATATTTTCTGGAAAAAGGGGAGGGGGTGATCCTTGTCAGCGGATGTTCTCCTAATCCACTGCTTGGATTTTGATGAAATGTTGCACAATTTTAGTACACCACCTGAAGATGTGTATGAAGTAATGTGGTTGCTGTCTGAAATTTTGAACAGGAGATAATTTGTCTTTTAATATTTTCAGGAAAAAAGGGGGAGGTATATCATTTTGTCCATACTTGTATTGTGTCCACATTTGTTCTGTGTCCACAACTGTATTGTGTCCACACACATTTAAATTTACACTTGCCATAGTGATTCAGGGTTCAATTAGCGGGGGTATACCTGGCTGCCATTCGGCGACAGCTCTAGTTTTCAATTGTTCAGGAACTACGATGAAGTCTAGTGTCGCTTGTGCTAATGCAAACATATTATTGTCAATTTCTATGTAAAGATAACAACAGCATATTATTACCGTATATCGGGTTATTTTCGCGTCAGCTTTTGTTAGCCATTTGGGTGTAAAACAGGCCAGTGAAAAAATTGCTAAGTTTATAATTGGTGTTTTTTTTTTTATATATGAAGTTTTGTAACAAACACCAAATCACTGATAGAAAACAATACATGCATTTGAACTAAAATAATAAAAAAAATTTTTTGATTGGAAAATAGATGTACAGTATGTCTAGAATATATCATGGAAAATAAGTGATGAATACGCTATTATTAATTTCTCTTTCTAAGCTCGCATTGAATTGGTGCTGTCACACTGGACGCAGTACAAGCTAAAAATTTCATACTTACAAAACAAATTAGTAATAGTATATAATAGTCAGAAAAAAAATAGTGCAACATTAGGGATTGAAAAGAAATTACAAGTGCTTTATGTTCAGAAATTGGTATTTTCAGAGTTATTGCAGCAGCAATGTCTTATAGGAATAGAGTTAGTATTAAAAAAAAATGGGATGAAACTTGTGTTTTTAAAGTCCTATAACCATTTTTCTAACCACTTTCACACTGCACTGCTGAATACTCTAAAATGATGGAAAAAAAGAATGATCTTTTTAGGAATACAGTCAAAAAGTATGAAAGTTTTATAAGGAAAAATATATGTGAATATTCATTTTCTCTTCTTTACAGTGATAATCAGACGGCCAAACTTCCAGAAGTCAAACCAGTTTTGTCTTTTTGTTTTAATGGTTAGTATCACAGAAATAATAAATAATCAGAAATTTTACTTTTTATTCTATAATATATAAATACTAATGGTAAAGTTGCATTGACATTAAAATGAATAAAAAAGGATATTCACTCGATAGAAAGGATATTCACTCCATGAAAAGGATATTCACCGCGGGAAACGTCACGTGCGACATATTTTTAGAAAAAGGGAAATCCCGTATTTATATCGTCCAATCACATTGCTATGTAACATTGTCGCGTGACAACGTCATCGGCATCACTAAAAACAGCATTGCTTCATCTAAAGAAAAGAACATCAGCGAAAATGGTGCAAATATGCAAAGAGGAAGACACTTAAAATATGAAACAAGTCAGCGTAACACTGGTAAAGGCGTTCACACAATATTTTGGGAAAAAATCTCCCGACGGATGTCGACAACACATAGCGCAGAATCGTCGCACATTACACAGATGCAAGGAGTGAAAAGGAAGAACACAAGCATTCATTTAAAAGACACAAATCATCGATTATTTAGGATAAAAAATTTATTCTTTAAATAAAGTCTTTAAAGAACGTTCGCTTGTTACATTAAAATGTCAATTCCCTCCCTTCTTCACAATCTCCCACCAATGACGAACAATGGGAAAAAGCCGCAAACTCAGTGTTAGCTAGAATCTGTAAATTTCTGACAGTAAAGATAATAATAATGTTATATTTATTGTTTTTACTTATCCTCAAAATGTTTTTTGAAAAGTATATATTTCATTTATTTTATGCAAATGTTCAAAGCCTCTTTAATCGTTAATTCGACACCCATAGAAAATTTCTAGGTGTATAGTATAATACATAATAAAAAGAATTATTATGTATTTATCGGATAATAGAATAAAACAGCTACTTTCTTTAGTTTCGGTAAATGTGCAGTGTTATTGACTTTTGGGAAAACAGATATTCACCTCGCCATGCGGCTCGATGAATATCTGTTTCCCCAAAAGTCAATAACACTGCACATTTACCTCAACAAAAGACAGTAACTGTATAATATTTTTTGTGATCTTCTACTGTATTTTAAAATGAAATGTTTAAGTGTCAAAATATTGATTCCAAAAATTACTACAGGTTGTGATGATGATGTAAAGCGAACCAGCCAGCATCAGGCAGCTTCCAAAACTTTTTAGCAGAACTCTAAAACTATTAATAACAGATTGTATGAACTGTGTATGTAGCAAGAACATAATTTGCAGATGTGCATATCGTCGGGAACTTTCCTCCCTGCAATTTATCCAAGAGTTAAACCCTTTTGACCCTATGCTGGTACATTGAAAATGCAGCTCCTCTAAAACTATTAAACAGAATCATGAAACTTCTTTATAGTAGGCATACAATATGTGGATGAACATGTTATAAGGGGTTTTTCATACTGCTCAGTTTTGTGATTAAACTATTTTTTGGTTTCCAAGAAAAGACCTTGCACATACTATACATATCCTGGTGTTGCCGGTTCTCGGTAGCTTAAGATATTATAGTATAAAACTTTATAGTATAAAACTTTTTGTTTGTTCAGAAAATTAAAGATATTTATTTGCCTTTTTACCCGACCGCAAACAAATTTTTGAGGTCGTATATTGGTATGATACTGGCGGCGTCGTCGCCGTCTGTAGACTCTTCGTTTCCGTGCGATAACTTTAGTTCTAGTTGATCAATCCTTAGAAATTTTAAAATAATGTTGCTTGTCACAAAAGGAAGGTTGGGATTGGTTTTGGGTATTGTGGCCCTGCCCGTTTTTTTAAAAAGGGCCAAATTTGGTGTTTTCATATATTGGGCTGTAGAATATTTATTATTTATCGGATTTTGATGGGGGTTTCTTTCAGTGTGATCCTAAGGAAATTTCTAATCGGAAGTATTTCAACAGATTCATGTCACATGTACCGTTAATGAGATAAATGGGTCCCAAAAAGGGGAAATCTCAAAATCTTTTTTTTTTCATTTTTTGTCCGATTTTGATGCAGTTTTTTTCATTAGATTCCGTATGAAAAATTAACATAGTGCTCAACTTTTATATTTTTGGTAACTCGTTTCCTTTCCCAGCTATGAGGGGCCGAACGGGGCCAAAATTGCAAATTTGCTGATTACCTGAAATTTTTATTTTTAATCGGATTTGGATGGGATTTTTTTCTTTGAATTCCTCTTGATATAAGCTTTCAGTAGTATGCCAACCGAGTTTGCATAGCTCTTACCGTTTCCGAGCTACAAGGGGTCAAAGGGGCCAAAATTGCAAATTTTCGAAATACAATAGACTCCGCCCAATCGGATACAAGAATTGTCAGAAAAAAATATTCTATTCGCCGGAGTATTCGATTGTCCGGTAAACCCATTTTTAGCAATGGGGAATCATTCTGTTGGCAAGAAGAGGTTGAAATGTTGAAGGGCTTGTCACCATGTAGAAACTTTGTATCCT
The DNA here is from genome assembly GCA_002080025.1 of Modiolus philippinarum. Lineage (NCBI taxonomy): Eukaryota > Metazoa > Mollusca > Bivalvia > Mytilida > Modiolidae > Modiolus > Modiolus philippinarum. Next base: position 23,396 of record MJUU01058141.1, read on the forward strand.
AGAACATCATTTTTAGACATTTTGTAGTTAAAATCTATTGTTTTCATTATAGAATCATTGTAAATTTGACAGATTACGTCACCATCGTAATCGGGTCAAACTGTGTATTGCCAGCTGACTGTTGGAAATTAAACAATGTATTCAAAAATAAATAAAACTGTGTATGTATCTGAATAAACTTATTTTCCTCTGTTTTGTGTTTTTTATTTCCTCTCATGAGTGTGTAATCATCCCTTTATTGGATCGTGTAGTTACAGTTTTCATTATGTGCTAAAAATAACTTAGGGTAAAGCAAGTTTGTAAACAAAATGGCGGCTGGTAGGTCAGTGATCGATCTTTGTGGAATCTTCCTGATTACACAATTTGGGGACTTTTTTATAGAATAACACCATGATCTATTGACGTAGGACTGACTTCTTGTAATAAATTATGTTTTATAACCGCTGTGCATTGTCTCACAGGAACTTCAAACAAATATGCAAATTATGCAAATGACTTCTCGTCGACATTTATCTCCCTTGCTCTGTTTTACACGAGAAATACACAAAACCATTGACAAATCAAATGATCTCCGTCCAAAAAAAATCAAATAAATACAAAAGCAATAGAAAGGAATTCAAATCATATTTTATTCTTTTATTAAATACATTATGTTATTGATTTTCGTTGTACAGACATACAGCAATATGCAAATTACCTCTGACTTCACGATCTTGCTGCCTAGACAGAAATACACAAAACCAAACAAAATTCTCACTATTAAAACTTATGAATACACAAAAACAAAAGAACTGAACACTATTTTTGTTTTATTTTTATACGACCGCAAAAATTTTGCGGTCGAATTATGGTATGGCGTTGGCGTAGGCGTCGGCGTCTGTGGACAGCATAACTTTGGTTCTAGTGATGATGTTTGTTGGCACAAGCTTAAGCCCGGGTTTTAATTTCGCATTCCCTGCCCAACCTGTTTTTGAAAAAGAGGCAAAAAAGGGGCCAAAAAGGGGTTAAATTAGGTATTTTCGTGTCTGTGGACAGCATAACTTTGGTTCTAGCGGACGGATTGTTTTCAAATCTTAGTATGATGTTTCTTGGAACATTCTTGAGAAACTTTTTTTTCCTTTAGTTTTTGGCCCCACCCATTTCAGAATTAGGGGCCAAAAAAGGGTTAAATTGGGTGTTTTCACATATTTGACTGTAGAATCTTTATTATTTATTGGATTTTGATGGGGTTTGTTTCAGGGTGCTCCTGAGGAAATTTCCAATCTGGGGTATGCCAACGGATTTCACGTAGCATGTACCGCTCACGAGATAAATGGGGCCCAAACAGGGGCTAATCTCAAAAAAATTATTTTTTTTATTTTAAGTCCGATTTTGATGCAGTTTTTTCAATGGATTCCTTGTGAAAAATTAATATGGCACTCAGCTATTAGATTTTTGGTAACTTGTTTCCTTTCCCAGCTATGGGCCAAAATTGCGAATTTGCAGATTATGTAGAATTTCTATTTTTCATCGGATTTCAATGGGATTTTTTTCTTTGGATTCCCCTTGATCTAAGCTTTCAGAGATATGTCAATGGAATTTGCGTTGCTCTTACCGTTTCCGAGCTACAAGGGGTGAAAGGGGCCAAAATTGCAATTTTTCTAAATATGTCTAAATATATTTGGATTCCTCTTGATCTAAGCTTTCAGTAGTATGTCAATGGATTTGGCGCAGCTCTTACCGTTTCTGAGCTACTAGGGGTCAAAGGGGGCCAAAATTGCAATTTTTCTAAATATGTCAAATCTGTATTTTTCATCGGATTTCCATGGGATTTTTTTCTTTGGATTACTCTTGATCTAAGCTTTCAGAGGTATATCAACGGATTTGGCGTGGCATATACCGTTTCCGAGCTACAAGGGGTCAAAGGGGCAAAAATTGCAATTTTTCTAAATATGTCAAATCTTTATTTTTCGTCGGATTTTGATGTGATTTTAAGTTCGCCTCAACGAAGTTGAGGGGGACTATTGGAGTACCCCCGGCGTCCGCGTCTACGTCTACGTCCGTGTCCGCATTCGGGCATATATCTTTGCAACTATGCATGGTAGGATCATCAAACTTTGTATGCAGGTGCATCTTGGGCTATCTCACAGCCTCCAAGAAAATTGGGTCTCTGACCTATATTTTCCGCTTGAATGACTTACATTCAAGTTTACGTCCGAGTTCAGATCTCAGTCACTATACATGGTAGGATCATGTAACCTTGCATATGCATGCATATCTGATTGGTAGGTCAGCATCCAGGCAAAATTAGGTCACTTTGACCTATATTTTCTGCTTGAATGACTTACATTCAAGTTTTCGGACAAGTTCAGATCTCAGTCACTATACATGGTAGGATCATGTAACCTTGCATATGCATGCATCTCTGATGGTAGGTCAGCATCCAGGCAAAATTAGGTCACTTTGACCTATATTTTCCGCATGATNACGTCCAAGTTCAGATCTAAGTAACTGTACATGGTAGGATCATCTTACCTTGCATGTGCATGCATCTTTGGCAGTAGGTCAGGTAAAATTACCGGTAGGTCACTTTGACCTATATTTTCAGCATGATTGACTTACATTCAAGTTTAAGTCCGAGTTCAGATCTAAGTAACTGTACATGGTACGATCATCTAACCTTGCATGTGCATGCATCTTTGCGGGTAGGTCAGCATCCAAGCAAAATTAGGTCACTTTACCGTTTATGTCCGAATTCAGGTCTCGGTTACTGTACATGGTAAGATCTTCTAGCCTTTGTATACATGCATAAGGTATGGTAAATGAGCACCCTGGCCAAATAGGGTTTCTGTGTCCATGTGCCATAACGAGGCGAACTTTGTAATTGTTGATTACCTATGTTTTTTCTTTGAATTCCTCTTGATATAAGCTTTCGGTTACATGTCAACAGATTTTGCGTAGCTCTTACCGTTTCCAAGCTACAAGGGGTCAAAGGGGCCAAAATTGTAATTTTTCGAAATATTTGAAATCCTTATTATTCATCGGATTTCGATCAGATTTTTTTCTTTGGATTCTTCTTGATATGAGCTTTCAGTAGTAAGTCAACAAATTTGGCATAGCTCTTCCCGTTTCTGAGCTAAAGGGGCCAAGGGGGCCAAAATTGCAACTTATTCAAGCTCTTAACATTGTGTCCATTTAATTACTGTATTAAGCTCTTTACTGTGTCCTCATTCATTTTGAATTACACTCGTTCAAATTTCAGTATTCGACATGCTGCGGTCGTATCATGCTGCGCTCGGCGTAGCCCTTTATTGTTTGTTGGATGTTGCTCATTACACTTGTCAAAAGTTACATGGTAGTATTTAGTTAGTACACAGAATTGCAACTTTTCCCAATGACCTAGTTTTTGACATGACGTGTTTGACATCACTAGTTCTCGATAGGAATCAATGGAGGGCAAATTTACCTATAAAATAGCATGACGTTAAGAAACATCATAATCCATTTAATTTTCAAACAATAAATAATCAATTCCAGCACAGTAATATTTTTTATGCTTTCAATTATTACTTTAAATTTTTTTAAAAAAATTTGCGTCTTTTTATTTTATTCATTATTTGTATTTTTATTTGATTTATAATTTTTGTTTTGCTGTATTTATTTATTTATTTATCCATTTATTAATTTATGAATTATTCTGTGAATCTTTGTCCTTACCTATTGTCATTGTTTGAAGATTTGTGTATGCAAAATTATGCATCTTTGTTGGATAATTCAACTGGCAAACAACAGAAGTTCCCAATTTGAAATCCTCCCTTCATTGAACATTTTTTATTGAATAGAAATTCATAAGAAGCGACTTGAATAGCATTCTATATATATTTTTCCTGCAACAGCTTCATCAGTATTTTTACTTTCGGGAATGAATTGCAGGTCAATTACCTTTAGAAACAGGCGAGATTTGTTTATATCGTAAATTGGTTTTTAATATACGACCAGTCAAAGTTTGAGGAAAACTGGGATTTGTGAAAAGCATGGAAAAATTGCAAATTTTATTCGTGACAATAATAAACAACTTGCTGCGAATTATGGTCATAGTTCAGCTGTCAGGTGAATGAAATGATATTCTTTTGGGAAAATTCGACATGCAAATGACACGTTCAAATTCGTTTTATTTGTCAAGACTGAATGACACAAAACTATCGAGAACTGGTTACTATCGAGAACAGGCGAAAGTATGATAATGAGAAGGAGTATCAGTCAAAAGTATTGCACATACTTATTCTATCTTCTCTAATAACATAGTAAAAACTGCTTTGATGTCATGTCAACATTCATTTCATGTTATTTAAGGTTTTGATTTATTACAGTGCCTGGTAAAGGAAAATGTAAACCCACTGACATGGAGAAGATGCTTCCATTACTAAAACTTGTTATGTACTGTATTGATAAAGTCAGTCGTCTTCAACTTGGAAAAGAGGTAAGAGAAACCTTCACAAATGATCAGCATAAAAATCTTATTAACAATGACACTTAGGACATTATTACTATGGCAGAAATACATGTAAAAGAAAAGTATGAATTGAACATTAAAAAATTCTGGAAATGGAAAATTTGAAATAAAGGAAATGGAAAATTTGAAGTAAAGGAAAACATCATGATGCAGTCATAATGATTTTATAGGTTCTCAGGTAAAAAGAAAGCATACATTTATGTCCTCAGATAAAGTTGAAATAAATTATATTAATTAACAAATACTAAAGTTACTGGGAATTGGGTTTCTGCATAAGGCCATTTCCACAACTTATGTTTGTTCAGTGCAGATCAAATCAAAACATCTGGAAATCCATAAATTGAAATATGTGTGAAGGCTAATAGAGAACAAATAACAATAAGATCTTAATAGTGAACCCAAAATCTGCTAAGGATGGAGCTATGCAAGAAGGAGATACCCCTTAGTTTTAAACAAATTTTCTTGAATTTAGATATTGCAAGCTTCCAAATAAAATCATTTTTTCAGCCTTAACTGAAGCACTGGCTACTGGGCTGGTGAATATCCTCCCGGAGTAAGAGACCACCAGCAAAGGCATTAGCCTAGTGGTGATAAATAACAAAATGCCAACAATACTGGGAATTTAGATTCTGCCTGTGGGCATATTTATATATATTTAATTGAACAAAAGAAAACCAAATATAAGTAAAACAAAATGTATGTTTTGTATATTATTAAATAGTTATGTAAAATATGATTAAAATTGCCTATGCAATACAAAATGTTTAGAGCAAATATAGATAGGTTTACTTGACAAATACGGCCAAACAGGCCCAATACGGATTTACTGGCTCAATATGGATTTACTGGCCCAATACAGGTTTACTGGGCCAATACGGCCAGGCCCAATACGGACTTCTTGTTCATTAAATTTTCAACAAAATGGTTGCAATATCATGAACAGAACATAATTCCATGTGAATAATCTGCTAGACTGCTACAGTGTAAATCAATTGTACATTTTTTATTACGATTTATTTCAAAACGGAAATTCAGTTTCATTTCCACATTTAATTTGCAGAAGTTCAAGGACATCAATTATAAGCTGGTTTGTTTACATTCTGAAAAATACTTTGATAGGTCAGTGATTTTTAATATGAAACATCATAGTATTCAAACATGTCAACAATCAGATTTCAACACAAAATGCTCATGCTACGAAGATCAGAAAAGTAAATTTTTGTCAGGTAACCACCACTCGCTTGAGTCATTTTGCGTGGGTGACGGACATCTCAAATTTTTATCCAAATGTGGTCATATATGAAAAACACAGTCACAAGTCGTATTGGGACTCGGACAGCCGTATTGGGCCTCGGTGTTGCCTCAGCCCAATACGGCTGTCCTCGGCCCAATACGACCGTCCTTGGACATAATACAGGACCAATATGAAAAATCCCTATAATATTGAATAATAATGTATTTATGTTTATTCTTTCTTACAAAAGTCTTTTTAAAATAAGTAGGTGACTTTCTAGCATTCTATAAAATCACAAAAAGCAAAGGGGTCATGGTTGTGAGATCAGATTGATTTTTAATGTGCCAATAATCCAAAATCGACATAAGAATAAGAGAAACAGTAATTGACATAACTCCCTGATATGGGGGTCACAATGGGGTCCCTTTTGCAAAATCCAGTAAATTTGTCTTCATTTTCCTGTTTTACAGGCGCTCTTAAAGAGGCTTTTTTATCCTGTTTCACAGTCCCAGTTTTAAGCAGCTTTTGCTTAATGCTGGACATCCTTCCCCGTTTTCATGTGCACCTGTTTGCAAGGATGCCGTTTCCTGCTTGCTTTAAAAGGCCAACCCCGCTTCCTGCTTATACCTCATTGAGACCCACCTGATAAATTAAAAAAAAAATATGGTGACCAATTCAAGCTGCTGAGTGAAAGGATATCCAGCTTTAAATAAATAACTGTTAAATGTTTTCAACGTGTTTTATTAACAGAAAAATTGAGATGACTGAAATATTTTTGCAAATACATGTATATACCATAGCAACAGGTTTATTTAAGTGATAGTATTATGAGATTTTTAATTGTTCAGTTTTTTTCATTATTTTTTAGGCCAAGGCTAAAGCAGAAAAGAAACGTCAGAAAATGCAAGAAGTTTTGGAGAAGGCAACCCACCAGCAACGTCAGGAGCAGGCTCAACAGAGACGTGAAGAGAAACGTAGACAAGAAAAGGAAAGATTGATGGCTGAAGAAGACCCAGATAAAGCTCGCAAGATGGAGGTACAGTTAACACATAAATTGTATAACACCCCCATTCTATGGGAGAGGGGTATACTGTTGTACTTTTATCTTTCTGTTGATATCCTTTATCCGGAACATCTCTTGCCATATATTTAAACCCCCTGCAAACAAAGTTTGGGGGTATATAGGAATCACCCTGTCTGTCTGACCATTTGTCCATCCGTCTGTCCACACTTCTTTAAGCACAACTCCTCTTAAACCACTGGAAAGATTTTGATGAAACTTTACACAAAGGAAGGACACTATATGGAGATGTGCATGAAGGAATATAATTACTGTTCAAAACCAGAAAGGGGAGATAATTTGACTTTGACTTTTCGTAGATTTCCTATGTTAGGGTTACCTCGTAAGCACAACTCCTCTTAAACCACCAAAAGAATTTTGATGAAACTTTATGCAAAGGGAGGACACTATATGGAGATGTGCATGAAGGAATATAATTATTATTCGAAACCAAAAAGGGGAGATAATTTGACTTTGACTTTTCAGAGATTTCTTATGTATGGGTTACCTCGTAAGTGCAATTCCTCTTAAACTACTGAAAGGATTTTGATGAAACTTTGCACAAAGGAAGGACACTATATTGAGATGTGCATGACCGAGTACAAATATTGTCTGAAACCAGGAAGGGGAAGTAATTTGACTTGGACTTGGATTTTTTAGATTTGGACAATTTTTCAAAGAAATAATTCAAGGCTTAGATATTGTGAAATCAAGCTGGGGAGAGAATCTCCTTTGATTGTATTCCTCTTGAAAAGTTGTTTTCAAAGTGCTGTAATGAAATTTCTCTAACTCTTATGATTTTTTTTGTAAAATGTCAAAATGGCAAAAAAAAGTGAATTTTATTTTTGTCTGATTTTGACAGAGTATTTTCATTGGCACCCTTTCAAAAATTTCTTTCTTGAAGATTATATCATTGTATTGTGTTAGTACTTGTATTGTGTCCACACCCTCTTAAATTTGCATTTACCATATGGATTCAGGGTTCAGTAAGCGGGTGGTATATATGGCTGCCATTCGGCGACAGCTCTTGTTTTAGTTTGTACTGTGACTCAACTTTTCAGGTCTGTCTAATAGCTACTTCCTGTGTGGCAATAACTTTGTTTTTTTTCCATTATAATTGTATATAGTTATTCCATTGTAACTGTATATTCAAATTTTGTGAAGGATTTCTTGACTTATGTGGATGACTTGATATTTCGTTTGAAGCCTAACTTTGGTGAATTGTACTGCTTCTTCTCAGGTTCTCAGGTCTTCCTGTTTGCCGATAACTTTGTTTTAACCATTGTTTAAACTTTGTTGAGGATTTCTAGACTTGTGTTTGATGTTGTGTATTGGCAGGAATTTTTTAGCTCACGCTAATGCCATCACTTGGTGTCCGTCTCCCGCCCTTTGTAAACTTTTTCAAAAAGTTTCTCCTCTCACAGGGCCAGTTTTAATCAAACTTGGTCTGAATCATTACCAGGGTATCTAGATTCAAAATTGTGAGGAATCCAAGGACCTTACGACATGGCTGACGATACAAAAAATAGAACATGGGGGTAAATTGCCATTTTTAGAGATAAAATGGCCAGCATGACAAGATCTACCTGCCCTGCAATTTTGATGAAAATCCGAAAAACTGTCCGGAAGTTATTACCTGTTTTCCGTAGAATTTTCAAAATTTTAATATTTTAAAAAATTTTCAAAAACTATAACAGATTGAGGTCAACTTTAAATTGCAAAAATGCTCAAAATATCAAGATCTACCCACCTAGAAATTTTGAAGAAAATCTGAATACCTATATAGGAGTTATTGCCTGCCCTTTATTGGTCAATTTTTTTTATAAGTTCATACAGTTTGCCTTATATTTTAAAAATGATTTGAGATGAAGGTTTAGTTTTAATGTTCAGTATGTCAAGGACTACACTTCATCTTCAAGATTGAAGTTGCTGACCTCATCAAAGGTGGCTGCCAGCGGGAAACTTAGTTTAACATTGGTCACTATGGGAAAACACGTTCAAAGATCTCCTCTTAGACTAATAGGTCTATTGGAACCATACTTGGTCACAGCTGTCCATAGTTGGTCCCCTTTGAAAAATGTGTCCCGCAATTCCCCATCAGATCCAAGATGGTCATCAGCATGAAATATAGTTTAACATTGAACCGTATTTGAAAGCACATTCAAAAATCTCTACTCTGGAATCAAACTTTGTCATAATAGTTCTTGGGTGGTCCACTTTAAAAATATGTCTGACAAGTCTGCAATCCAAGATGGCAGCCAGTATGAACTTAGTTTAAGATTGGACGCTATGGGAAAACGCATTCAAAGATCATCTCCTCTGAAACTGCTTGGCTAATTGGAACCAAACCTGGTAACAACTGTGCTTTATTGGCGGTTATTGAAAAATGTGTTTTGCAAGCCCACTTCATATCCAAGATGGCTGCCAGCAGGGAACTTAATTAAACATTAGACCCTTAGGAAAATCCACTGAAATTGCACTTCCTATTGGAACCAAACTTGGTCACAATGGTCCATTGATGGCCCACTTTGAGAATGTGTTCAGTAAGTTCACATTAGATGTGATGGCTGCCAGCGGGAAGCATAGCTTAATACAGGACTCTATGGGAAATGCATACAAAAAAAAAAATTCTTCTCTGACATCGCAGTTCTTATCATACTAGAAAATGAGACCCTATATGATTGAGGTTATTTGTACTGTCCATGGCAGCGTTGGACCAGGTGAGCTACAGGCTCTTAAAAGCCTCTAGTTATCTTTAATCTCAGTATCACATGTGGAGCTATAATTTCATAGGGTAAATACAATTTTCCTGCAGAATGATGTCAAGAACAACATCCGCTGTGACGTCTTAATTTCTGTGTGGAAATGCAAATATCCACTTAATAGCTCTCCAGTTATTATCCCCTCGCCCAAGGAATTTGGGGAGGGGATATAGCGTTTTGTCCGTTAGTCCGTCCATTCAAATTATAACCATATATCTTTTGAATAACAAGTCATAGATGGACAAGGTTTTGTACATGGCTGCATCTTGAATAGTACTTAAGCTTGATATATAGAATAAGTGGATTTGACCTACATTTCATGCATGAGTGACTCAGGTTAAAGTTTTTGTAAGAGTCCAGATCTGGGATACTACAACTCGTAGAGGAATAATATTTTGTATGTAGATGTGTCTTGTAAAGTTACAAAGCTCCAGATAAAAATTAGGTCACGTTGACCTGCATTTCATGCATGAGTGACTTAGGTTAAAGTTTTTGGAAGAGTCCAGATCTGGGATACTACAACTCGTAGAGGAATAATATTTTGTATGTAGATGGGTCTTGTAAAGTTACGAAGCTCCAGCTAAAAATTTCGTAACTTTGACCTACATTTCATGCATGAGTGACTTAGGTTAAAGTTTTTGTAAGAGTCCAGATCTGGGATACTACAACTCCTAGAGTAATAATATTTTGTATGTAGATGCGTCTTGTAAAGTTACAAAGCTCAAGATAAAAATTACGTCACTTTGATCTACATTTCATGCATGAGTGACTTAGGTTAAAGTTTTTGCAAGAGTCCAGATCTTGGATACTACAACTCGTAGAGGAATAATATTTGAGGAATAATATTTTGTATGTGGATGCGTCTTGTAAAGTTAAGAAGCTCAAGATAAATATTAGGTCACTTTGACCTACATTTCATGCGTGAGTGACTTAGATTAAAGTTTTTGTAAGAGTCCACATCTGGGATACTACAACTCTTAGAGGAATAATATTTTGTATGTAGATGCGTCTTGTAAAGTTAAGAAGCTCCAGCTAAAAATTAGGTCACTTTGATCTACATTTCAGGCGTGAGTGAATAGGTTAAAGTTTTTGTTACAGTCTTGATCTTAGAAACTACAACTTGTAAAAGATTAATCTTTCATCAGTAGATGCCTAAGCTATAGGTATTATGCTCCTGATTGAAATAAGGTCACTACATTTCTGCTTGACTGGCTCAGATTTAAGTAAGAAGCCATATCTTGAATGGTACAAATTGTTACTTTGTGGGGTGCTTATAATACTTAAAAACATTGTACAACCTGGCGAGGGGATTAGCTTTTGTTTTCGACTGCCCCTTCTCTTGTTGTGAAGAAGTGTTTTGGTAAATTATACAACAAAAATATATTTTAATTTCTTTTTTCATTTAGGAAAGAGATAGTAGGAGAGAGGCAAAAAGGAAACAACCCAAGATGAAAATGATGAAAGTCAAGGCCATGTAACTGTGTAGTCATGGTAATGAATTGATGATGAAGTTTTCCCAGATTATAGATGTTCATTATGACTTGTTCTTGCTGGTTTAGTACAATTATTCAGTGTTCGTAACTTTAGATATATATTTAATAACTGTGTATATATGTACATAATGTTGTTTTTATATCATTGGTAACGTAAATTTGTCACAAAGTCATGTTCATACAGATATCAGATTTAATAGACTTATAAAAAACAGATTAATTTAAAAAAAAAAAAAAAAAAAACACTTTCATTTATAAATTCCTCTCTTATAAAAACTCACTAGGTAAAGGGTAAGGTTTCATAATGTCTGTAATTTTTAAGAGCATTTGACAACTTCATTATATATTGTCAACACTCATCCATAGACACCCCAACTTTTCTGTTTTATTTTCATATTAATGTATCTTTTAATGTAATTTTGTTATTACTCCCATGTCTTTGTAAAAATATATCATGAAACTGTGATATTGTATGTACATGTATTTCAATTTTCAGGCTAATAATTCGTTATGTAAGAAAACTTTATGAATTTTGAGAGGTTTCTTTCCCTACCAAAATTTTAATAGTACTATTTTGCTTTTTTCTTCCTGCTAAAATATGATAATATTTGAAATCTTGGTTATTTTGAAACATAGCATTGAATATTTTTAAACTAAAAGCATCTTCAAAGTAAACAATGTACAGCATCACAGTATAGAGTAGTAAATAGTCATATATTCATATTAAAAGCACATTTTTACTTTTCTAAATCTATAATGATGTAAATAACTAATGAAATGACATCATGCTGTTGTCAATAAACTTCCCATGCAGTGTAATCAATGCAATTTGTTATATATATTCTTTGTTCAGACTGTTGTCCTAGTACCTCAGATAAACTTACTTGATCAAATGTTTGATAAATTAGTTATTTTATTTTAGTCTAGCATATACTGTCATTTTAATACATGTACATGTATAACTGTAAAGAAAAAAAAAACAAACAAAAGACAAAAAAATATCTTTTAGATTCATTTGCATCATTTCTTCATATCCCTTTATATATCAGAAATGGCCATATTAATTCAGCCAGCCTGATATGGCTTAATGTTATATTCTGATAATCAATTTTCCAAAAAGAATACCTTCAGATTTAAAAAAAGCAGCTTTAAATATCCAAAGTTGTCAATTTGGAAAATTAAATATCACCCCCTTTTGAAGAAATACACTGTATAGTGCTCATACATCATCTATAAAAATTAAATCAGGAAATAGTACATTTATAGTTTCAGATTCAGAGAGTTGCAGACTATCTATGTATACCATAATTTCATATTTCATGAAACAAATATATATACAATATTTGTACATTGTCGGAAAATATAAAATTTATATGACGAGCTTTAGAAACAGGTAGATATGCAAGGTTTACCAAGCATTTCTTGCCTGTTTCGCTGCAAGAATAAATAAATTTTATATTCCTGACAATCCTGCAATCATTAAAAACCTATTTAAACATGCATTTTCCTAGTGAGGGCTGTTCCAGAAAAATGGACATGGGGGGTTTGAAGGCACTTTTTATTGACACCCACCACCCATAGAATTCCTCCCCATATGTACAATGCAAAAAGATGACAAAAACACAACCACCCATAGTAATTTATATAAAGTGCCTTCAAAGGGTCCCAGACCAACTTTTCTGGAACAGCCCTGAAGCGGGACGAAGTAGAAAGTCAACACCTTCCGCCATTTTGGTTAAATCCATGATGTCATAGGCAAATTTACACTGTAACATCAAAGCAGTGAGGTTTTCAAACTAGTCGCCCTGTCTTTTCATCGTTCAAATTCATGGGCGGGTTACCAGTATACCCTACGAATACGAAAAAAATATTCATAGGTTCGTATTCGTCTATAAAAACAGCCATTGCAGGATAATACTTATTAATTCCATTCATTAATTATTGAAATTTATATACTATTTGTACTTTATTCATTAAATATTGAAATTTTTTACTTTATAAAAGTATTGTAAGTGCTTCATGGTACATTGACATTTTATCAATTTTCATTGTTTTACAAATCTACTTTAACTTCTAACCATAATGATATTAATACATAACAAAAATACATTCGTTGAATAGATAATTATTAAATTCTATCACTACACCTCCTGTTGTCCATACTTCCAGGACAGTCACTTGAATTTTTTATTTTGTTTTTTTTTTTTTGTGCATTACAAGATTTTTGCACTTCCCAAAGCAATATTTGTTAACCAAGTGATGTCACCAAGACAAGTTTTATTTTGATGCAAACATTTGTTTCCCCAAAAGCTTGAAAATATTACATTGTAGTATAATGTATATGTAGTCAGACAAAACTTGTATGTGTATGTAGAGCAAGAGTTGCATGCAATGTATGGGAGAGTGATACATTTATTTTGTATTTTATTGTAAGTCTGTGTATGTGTCCATCACTTAAATCGGGTTATATATGTATTTTTAACCATGCTTGTGTTACAACACTGTATTTATGTTCATGCCTAATTGGTTTCGATTTTCTTGGAGAATTGAGCTTGTGTTTTGTTTAAGATTTTATCTGTATGTAATTACAATATATATAGCCATAAAGAAACATGTATTTCTTATAAAGATTCTTGAGATATATTCAACCTTTGACGAACTGTTCTGAAATCCATTTATCCTACCCCTTAAAATTACAAATGAATAGATACACCAATACATGTATTTCTACAAGGTAAACTACCCTGGAAAAATTCTATTTTTTAAATTCAAGTTTTCTTTGAAATTCTTATATCATTAAAATAAGAGTCCTTGACACTGGAAAACAGGATAACATGTGTAAAAGTTGATTGAAATGTTTCCATTGGAGTATTGGTTATCTTAGTTGTATTTTACATTTGTTTTACAGTGATGAAAGTTTTCCGTGGATCCACGGATTTCCGCTTTTTTGTTTTCAAGCTGCTCCATTATATTTGTTTCTTTTACTATATACCTACTTCCAGTGTAGTGAATTTCCGCTTTTTCTATCAATCACAATTTCATCTCTGGTTTTAGTTTCAGGATTTCTACATAAAGTTTAAAATAATTTTTTACACAAATTTCCTGTCAGATGAAATTTATATCTGTATTTCCTTAATGATACAAAATGCAAGTCATTATGGAAAGTGTAAATGATTGTCCTTTTAAATTATATTTAGAAATAAAATATTTCAAATAATAATAGTTGTGAAATTATATCTACAGTATGTCATGCAACAAATTTTATTGTGTATAGCATTTGAGATCAATCAGACAGTTCTGTTCCTTTCTTCAGAACTCCTGTAAAAATGCTCAGCACAATTTTTTAGCTCGCGGGGACGAATGTCTGGAGAGCTATTGTCATCACCCCGGTGTCGGCGTCGTCGGCGTCAGCAAAACTTTAACCTGGCTTGTGGAATGGAGACCTGAAGAACTAGGATGTTGATATTTGGTATGTGGCATCCTTGTGATGAGAGCTTTCTTTTGGTACCATACTTGTAGACATTTTGACCTTGACCTTGCCCTTAGGGCAATTTTTAAAAAACTTTAACCTTGCCTCTAGAAGGTAGGCTTTTAGTGGTAGG
>MJUU01058141.1:38519-56672 GCA_002080025.1 Modiolus philippinarum
CATTTTGACCTTGACCTTGCCCTGAGGGCAATTTTTTAAAAACTTTAACTTCACTTCTAGAATTAAGTTGCTTAGTGGTAGTGTGTTCATATTTGGTATGTGACGTTCTTTTGATGAGAGCTTTCTAATGGTACCATATTTGTAGACATTTTGACCTTGACCTTGCCCTGAGGGCAATTTTTTAAAAACTTTTAACTTTGCTTCTAGAATTAAGTTGTTTAGTGATAGGGTGTTTAAATTTGATATGTAACTTTCTTGTGAAGAAAGCTTTTTATTACTTTCGAATTTATTGTGCATTGAAGTTAATGGAATCCCCGGCGAGCTATGTTGTCTTCTGACAACTCTTGTTAGAACTTTGTAGTCATTAAAGAAGTAAGGTGTGTAGATGTGCATTCTCAAAAGAAAATTTTAATCCATTTCACAAATTTCTTGAATTTTAGTACTTATTAAAAAAATATTTTGTAGAACACAAATAGGTTTTAGAATGTACCTCTGCATCATCCCAACATATGCGCTAAGCTTACTGTTTTGCATTAAAAGAAACCTTTCAATCGTGATTATACACTTCACAACAATACCCTTGAAGCTGTTTCATAAACAGATATTGAGGTGTATCACTTTTACTTGATCTAAAATTTAATTAGCATTATGAAAATATCAATGCAAATGGATGATTGTATAATCATATATTATCCAGTTCTACAGAGATGTTTGTACCATATCTACTTGAAAGAATTGCTTTCCTTTAATCCACCATTTCTCCGACATTACCTTCCAAGTCTTTAAAGCTTACGTCAAGGAGAATCCAAAGATACAAACTCCATTTAAATCTGATGAAAATTTAAAATTTTGAGAACTGAAGATAATATGATTTTATCCTTCATTGTCCTCTTAAAATTGGAAGTGGTATGCCAAATTCATTGACATACAAAATGTACTAGAAAAAGCTACTTCAAGAAAAATCCAGACATAAATCCCTAGATTAAACAAATACAAAACCATGAAGTTGCTTGAACTGTTGTGCCAAGCTTAACCCATTCGAAAGCAAACACATCTACAGGTGATTTACTACAACTTTGTACTATTTCATCAAAATTCAAACACCAATTAAAGAGGAATATGCTTACAAGGTTCTGCCAATCTTTTTTCCAGAAAATATTCAAAAATGAATTATCTCCCCTTCAAAATTTCAGGCAGCAACCATATTACTTCATGCACATCTTCAGGTGGTATTACAACTGTAAAATTCATAAAAATTCAAGCACCTGTTTCAGAGGACATATGCTGAGAAGGTTGTCCCCCCATTTTTCCAGGAAATATTCAAAGATGAATTATCTCCCCTTCAAAATTTCGGACAGCAACCATATTACTTCATGCAGACATGATTTCGTACAAATATGAAAAAATAGGAAATACTTCCTAAAAAATAGGAAACAGGAGGTGAGCCCTGTCAAAACATCATTTCCTGCTGGTTCTACAAAACTGAACAACTTTTGAATTTATTCTCTGTATCAAAAAATAGGAATTCCTATTTAAATAGGAAAAAAATCATGTCTGTTCATGTACAACTTCAGGTGGTATACTACAACTGTGTGACATTTCATCAAAATTCCAGCAGCCATTTAGGAGAATATGAGCTGACAAGGTGCATGGACAGACAGACAGACCATCAGGATGATTCCTGTATACCCCTCAAACTTTGTTTGTAGGGGGGATAATGAATCCCTTAAGGTAGAACAGAGAAATTTGTTATGGAAAATTTCAGTATTAAATACAGTAAAAAGTCAAAGTCCCTGTCAAACAGGAAGTTGATAGTGGAGAGCACCAAAATTACTTTTTATACATACAACTCGTAACAAAACAGCATACAAAATTTCAAATTAATTGTATTAGCCAGTCTGGAGAATTTTGTGACAAAAAAATCACTATTATGACCAATACAGGAAGTTGGTATCAGAGAACACAAAAAATTGCATGCAATGCACAAGTTATTAAAGCACCTTATCAAATGGAAGGATAAGTTTACACCAAATATACCACCTTACTCCTTGAGTTAGGGTATAAATTGATTTTGATTCATAACCAAGATCCAGAATGATGCTGTCCAGAGACGCTGAAAGCCTTGGTCTTGCCATAATATGACATAAATTTTATAAGAGATATTTATTTCCCCATCACACAAGAAATTGTCAGATGGATCACAAAAACAAATGTAATGATACAATATTGTGAAGAATGAAGAAATATATCAGCTGGGCCCCCCCCCCCTTTGCATACAGGAGCTTGAAATAATGTGGAATACATCTGAATATGCATATACTAGTGTGCAGAAAGTAAATTTACAGTAACTTCGGTATTTTTATTATTTATTACCACTGGATCGATGCCTCTGATGGTGGACTATTAGTCCCCAAGGGTATTTACCAGCCCAGTACTTAGGTGCTGGCCCAAAAACAAATTTTTGGAAATAAACAATACTGGTGTAGAAATTAAAACATTTTGTTCAAAACTAAGGAGCTTCTCCCTCAAGCAAAGCTCTGTCCTTATTTAGATCCTTTTGATAACTTGTTCTACTTTGTACACCGTTCAATATCTGGATTTCCAATGTTTTGATTTTATCTGCACTGATGAGACATTAGTTGTCGAAATTGCCATATGCAGAAAGTAAATTTACAGTAACTTCGGTATTTTTGACATTTATTACCACTGGGTCGATGCCACTGCTGGTGGACTATTAGTCCCTGAGGGTATTCACCAGCCCAGTAGGTGCTGGCCCGAAAACCGATTTTTTGGAAATAAACAATATCTAAATTTCAAAACTAAGGAGTATATCCCTCATGCAAAGCTCTGTCCTTAGCTGAGTTTGGCTTTCTATTTTGATCCTTTTGATTATTTGTTCTCCATCAGCATTTGTACACCTTTCGATTTCTGGATTTCCAATGTTTTGATTTTATCTGCACTGATGAGACATTTTTAGTTGTCGAAATTGCCATATTCAGAAAGTAAATTTACAGTAAACTTTGGTATTTTTGTTATTTACTAAGTCCACTAGAAGTAGTGTATAAATATTACAGATCTGACATGATTTTTTTTTGTACCAAAGACAGCTTTTTATACGAGCGTTGTCAGTTGTCGTCTAGAAACTTTTGATTTTGGTCAATAACTTAAGTTCTAGTCAACCAATCCTTATGAAATTTTACCACAGTGTTCTTTGGCACAAAAGGAAGGCTGTGGTGGGTTTTAATTATTTTGGCCCCTTCCATTCTTAAAAAAGGGACCAAAAAGGGCAAAATTGGTTGTTTTCACATATTGGCTGTAGAATATTTATTGGATTTTTATGGTTTTTCTTTCAGTGTGTTCCTAATTAAATTTCTATCAGTCGTACAACAACGGATTTTACGTGGTTTGTACTGTTAAAGAGATAAATGGGCCCAATAGGGGTGATTTTCAAAAATTTCATTTTTAGCTCACTTGGCCAAAGGCCATGTGAGCTTTTGCCATCACTCAGCGTCCGTCGTCTATCCGTCCGTCCGTTAACTTTTGTTCAAAAATCTTCTCCTCTGAAACTACTGGGTCAATGCTAACCAAACTTGAGCTGAATCATCACCAGGGTATGCACTTTCAAGTTTGTGATTTTTATCTCCGTAGACCAAACAACATGGCCGCTGTTACTAAAAATAGAACATAAGGGTAAATTGCTGTTTTTGCAAATAACTCAAAAAGCATTACAGATATCAAAATTCTGACAGATGTAAAAATGATCAGCATGATGAGATCTACCCACTGTGCAATTTTGAAGAAAATCTGATAACCCATCTCGGAGTTATGGCCCTTATTCCGTAAAATTTTCAAAATTTTTGCATTTTTTATTTTTTATTTCAAAAAGTGTAACAGATAGAGGTCAAGTGTAAATTGCAAAAATGTTCAGCATATCAAGATCTACCCAACCTGAAATTTTGAAGAAAATCCATAAAACCTTGTAGGAGTTATTGCCCTTTCTTCACCAAATTTTTAAAATATTCATATTTTTCGATTTTATTTCCAAAACTATAGAAGATGAAGATTAAGTATAAAATTATGAAATGTTTGCCATGCTGAGGCGACTTTAAAACTTGTATTGAAAATAATTCCGCCAAAAAAGGCGGGAAAATTCAATATTGTCCGATTTCAATGAAATTTGGTTTCCAAATAGATATTGATGTTGCGACTTCAAAACCTGTGTGGAAAATTGTTTGTTGACCGCCATTTTCAGAATGGCCGCCAAAAAAGGCGGGAAAATTCAACATTGTCCAGTTTCAATGAAATTTGGTTTCCAAATAGATATTGTTGTTGCGACTTCAAAACCTGTGTTGAAAATAGATCGTTGACCGCTATTTCAAAATGGCCGCCAAAAAAGGCGGTATAAATTCAACATTGTCCGATTTCAATGAAATTTGGTTTCCAAATAGATATTGATGTTGCTACTTCAAAAACCTGTGTGGAAAATTGTTCGTTGACCGCCATTTTCAGAATGGCCGCCAAAAAAGGGGGAAAATTCAACATTGTCCGATTTCAATGAAATTTGCTTTTCAAATAGATATTGATGTTGCGACTTCAAAACCTGTGTTGAAAATTATTTGTTGACCGCCATTTTCAAAATGGCTGCCAAAAAAGGCGGGAAAATTCAACATTGTCCGATTTCAATGAAATTTGGTTTCCAAATAGATATTGATGTTGCGACTTCAAAACCTGTGTTGAAAATAGTTCGTTGACTGCAATTTTCAAAATGGCTGCCAAAAAAGGCAGGAAAATTCAACATTGTCCAATTTCAATGAAATTTGGTTTCCAAATAGGTATTGAGATTGCAACTTCAAAACTGATGTCAAAAATTGTTCGTTGACCACCATTTTCAAAATAGCCGCCTAAAAAGGGGGGAAAATTCAACATTGTCCGATTTCAATGAAATTTGGTTGCCAAATAGGTATTGATGTCACAACTTCAAAACAGATGTTAACAATTGTTTGTTGACCCCCGTTTTCAAAATGGTCGCCAAAAAAGGCGGGAAAATTCAACATTGTCCAGTTTCAATGAAATTTGGTTTCCAAATAGGTATTGATGTTGCAACTTCAAAACCAATGTTGAAAATTATTTGTTGACTGCCATTTTCAAAATGGCCACCAAAAAAGGCAGGAAAATTCAATGTTGTCTGATTTCAATGAAATTTGGTTTCCAAATAGGTATTGATGTTGCGACTTCAAAACTTATGTTGAAAATTATTTGCTGACAGCCATTTTCAAAATGGTTGCCAAAAAAGGCGGGAAAATTGTTTGTTGACCGCCATTTACATAATGATGTCTCTGTTTCAAAACTGGTGTCTAAAGTGGTCCTTAGCAAGAGCGTTTTTTGTCAATAAAGCCCAACAAAGAAAAATAGTGCAACATGATCATACTTTAAATACTGTTCAAGATATTGGTGGTGTTTGATGTACTAAAGTTTGAGAGACTGATGATCAACTGTATAACTTACAATGTTACCACGATTGTGGCAACTGAAAGCCAGGTGAGCGATACAGGCTCCTGGGAGCCTCTAGTTTAAATTTTTAGTCCGATTTTAATGCTATTTTTTGCATTGGATTCTTTTTGAAAATAAACATAGAGCCACACCATCAAATTTTTGACAACTTGTTTCTTTTCTGAGCTATGAGGGCCAAATGGGGACAAAATTGCAAATTTGCAGATTACCGTAAATTTTTATTTTTCATCAGATTTGGATGGGATTTTTTTCTTTGGATTCCTCTTGATATAAGCTTTCAGTAAGATGCCACCAGATTTGGTGTAGCTCTTACTGTTTCCGAGCTACAAGGGGTCAAAGGGGCCAAAATTGCAATTTTTCTAAATGTGTGAATTCTTTATTTTCTATCAGATTTAAATGGGATTTTTTTCTTTTTATTCCTCTTGATATTAGCTTTCAGTAGTACATTGTATGTCACCAGATTCGGTGTAGCTATTACTGTGTCTGAGCTACAAGGGGTCAAAGGGCCAAAATTGCAATTTTTCGTAATATTGTGAACTCTTTATTTTTCATCCGATATATATAAGCAATTATAAGGGTTAATTTTTATTTTCCTTAGTTTGTGTGCACTGTGCAGCTAAATACTGGGTCAAGCTCTTTATTGTGTCCTCATTCATTTTGAATTACACTTATTCAAATTTCAGTGTTCGACATGCTGCGCTCAGCGTAGCCCTTTATTACAGCAATTTTCCTTTTACTGAATGCAGTTTCAATAGGATTTTTGGTAGCTCTCCAGGTAATCAAATAGGTTTTTCAATAACAGTTTGGCCTTCAAGGTAGAAAGGTCACCAAATGCCCATTCATACATGTAGTTGGGTGAGTGCCAATTTACCTGATGTTGATTTCACCCACAGAGATAAAGTACATTTGAACTATTATTATGTATTGGAACAAACAAAGAGAAGGGATGAATTTTATATAGACTAAATTTAAACAGTAATAGTACAACTTTGTGATTTATTATCTTTTTGTATGAAAAAATGCATCTTTATTCTTGATTGGCTATTTCAATATTAAAAACAAGTTTGGGTGAACTGGACTTGTTTCCTGTTGAAATTGACACCAGGTAAACTGGCCCATATCCAGGACAAATACAATGAATAGATATATGACCTTTCTACCTTGAGGGTCAAACTTCTATTGAGAAACCTATTGTAACTACCTGGAGAGCTACCAAATTTTCTAATGTGAGTGCATCCAGTAATAGGAAAATTGCTGTAAACCTTCATATTCAGACATCTTGATTAATTTTATGGTCCCTTTGTATGACAGATAAGACAGATTCCATTGTAGATTGTTATTGAGAATTAACCACAAATGTCTGATGTATGGAATGACAGTACAATGGAATAAGGACACTGGTAATACAGCTTACCTTCCTCTCCTTTGCCAGTCCCTGGTCATATAATTGAATTGGTGGCTTAAGGAGGAGAGTTTTAATTTAAAAGTTGTTACTGTAAATGAAAGAGGATCACATCATGGAGGTTCTATGAGGCACTACTGTATAAATATGGAGAATATAACATCAGCACTCACTTATATAGATCAACTTAGATGGCTTGAACACCAAGTGGACTGATGAAAACAGTTAGAGCTAGACGGATATCCAAGCTATCATGGTCAAATTTACTATGTTTAAAATCTATGTTGTTCCAACTATTGCAATTCGAGCCATAGAAGATCAACTGTAGTTTATATTTCACTGAAAATCCTCTACTGTAAACCGGGAAATTTTCGCGCTGTCATTATTTTGTGGTAAATTGATAGGATTTTAGTTCGCGCAGTTTTGAATTTACACTGCCAAATTGTTGACCATTGACTTCAATAATAGTCAAGTATATTGGCGCTGTTTAATTTTCGTGCTTCCATTCCAAATGCGAAAATCGCAAAAATAAAACTGCCGCGAAAATTTCCCAGTTTACAGTATTTAAATGGTAGGTTAACAAGTCATATCTGAAAGATATACACTTACAAAATTTCATAAATTTATTTAACAAAAACAACATACATCACTACATGACATACATATATCATTCCTATTTTCATATAAAATTTAGTATGGTGACATCCAAGTGTCAAAATAATTTTTTTCGAATAATGCAAAAAATACTGGAACAGACCGAGCAACTTAACTGATTAAATTTAAAATCATTATTGGAGTCTGAATTTTCTCAATTTTATGTCAAAAATGTCATGTTTTAGATGTACAAAATGTGTGCCAAAGTATTAATGAATCAGAATTTTACCCCTAAAATGATATTGGTTGTACAAAATTGTCTACAGCAAAAATAAAGTTTCCTGTTGGATGTAAAGCTATTTGCATAGACCATGTTGACCAAAAGTTTGGTAAGCTTGCTCAGGTGTTAAAACTAAGACTGATGGTTTGTATACAAAAGATGGGCAGAGATTTAGTCAGTATTCTAAGATTTGATTGGACAATATCTTTGTGGTTACATTATATCCTTAAAGAAAACATCTGTATTTTGTTAAAGCCAATATTATTTTGTAGTTTTCTGGAATACCCTGTAAAATAGGTTGTGTAGTATCAAACTAATACATAATCTTTAAACTTTCATTTTCTAGTATCTTTCTTCATGTGATCTGTGCTGTGAGTTTGTGTATTTTCAAGTGAAATCTATTCAAGACAGGTAATTGTAAATGGATACATGTATTGTCCAATCAAAAAGGATAAAACAAATAAAGTCTCTTCCAATCTATTGTATTTAAACAGTCAATCCTAGTTTTAAAACCTGCAATCAAGATAACCAAACTTTTAGTTAACATAGTCTAGGAGATTAGCTCTAATAATGAGATGGAGGCTAACTCTTGATATTTATTTCTTTAATTGTTTTATAATATAACAATGACAGATCTGACATACATCATATGCTGGAGTATAAAATTCCACAATTTTTTTTTGTCAGTCTGCTTATTAACAATCTTGGAAATCAAACAAAAAACACTCATTCAAAACACATACAATGTAAATATTACAGCATTAGCATTATACTTAAAATCAACATTCAAGCTTTCAAGCTTTCAAAGTTCAAGGTCAACATGTTCACGGTATACATGATACTTTTAATTTGATGACCTCTTGTTTTGACGACATCACAGTCTAACTTCTACCAATGTACTCTAAACATGTTAGGTATGAACGAGGGTCAATGTCAGGTCAGATTGTTGGTAACCATGATGCTTTAAATCTCTTCACATACTAGGCACATGACAACACCACAAATCTGTTGGTAATCTGTTACAGATTCAATATAGGTCACATTGACCTAATTATGCATTTACAGGACAACATAATATAAATCTGTTATAGATTCAATATGGGTCATATTGACCTAATTATGCATTTACAGTACAACATTATATGAATCGATATTGTGTTAGAAATTTTGATCATCTTCCATTTGATAGTACATTTGGATCATTTTTCACTGCAGGATCCAGATCCATAAAATATCCATGTTGTAGTCCTTCCTCAGCCGACATTCTCCCTGGAGGATTACATACCAATAATCTCTGAAATAAAATGTGTTATTATGTAGAATAAGTGAAGTAAATAAATTGCACATGGTTCACATTTTTAATGATTTTAAATTGCAATTTTAATAAATTACAGTGTATTATCATGAGGACAAAATCTAAGTTTGCAAATGTGATGAAATCAAAGTTCAACTACAAGTGTGTGTTTTTTACACCAAATGTCTTAACTTTTACAAAATGTTCATGAAGAAAATTAGGAACTAGAGGCTCACATGAGCCTGTATTGCTCACCTGGTCACTGGTTTTATTCATTGTCACTTATAGACCACCCATTCATACTATAAATCAGTTCAACAGATGTTACATTTTCATTCTTGGATGAGGTACAAACTAAAAATCACAAACTTTGGAAGGGATCACCCAAAGACATTTGTAACCAAGTCTGGTTCCAATTGGCTCAGTAGGTTCAGAGGAGAAGACATTTGAATGCATTTCCCATAGAGTTCCTATGTTAAACTATGTTCCACGCTGGTGGCCATCATGGATGAGGTAAGAACGTAAAAATCACAAACTTTAAAGGGGACCACCCAAGGCATATTGTGTCCAAGTTTGGTTCAATTTGGCTTGGTAGTATCACAGGAGAAGATCTTTGGATGCATTTCCCATAGGGTCCCTATGTTCCCTGCTGGCGGCCATCTTGAATGAGGTATGAACATAAAAATCACAAACTTTGAAGGAAAACATCTAAAGACTATTGTAACCAAGTTTGATTCCAATTGGCTCAGTGGGTTCAGAGGAGAAGACATTTGAATGCATTTCCCATAGGGTCCCTATGTTAAACTGTGCTCCATGCTGGCAGCCATCTTGGATGAGGTACAAATGCAAAAATCACAACCTTTAAAGGGGACCACCCAAGGACTATTGTGACAGAATTTGGTCCCCATTGGCTCAGTGGTTTCAGAGGAGAAGATCTTTGAATGCATTTCCCATTGGGTACTATGTTAAACTATCTTCCCCGCTGTTGGCCATCTTGGATGAGATGCGAACCTGCTGGAGATATGTAGAAATTGTAGTTCTGGAAAACCTCAACACTTTTGCAATTCACATTTAACCTTTATCTCAGTTTTTGAAATAAAAGTAAAAATGTTCAAAAATTGTGAAAATTCAAAGAAAAAGTGGCAATAACTCCTATATGGGTTGTCAGATTTTCTTCAAAATTGCAGGACATGTAGATCTTACTATGCTGACCTTTTTTGTTATACAAACTTCACTTCTATCTTCTATCAATTTCAATATATAAGACCAGAAGTAATGAAAAACTGAAATCTTTACGGAAAAGGGACAAGACGGGTAAACCGATATTCTCCAAAATTGCAGGGCAGGTAGATCTCATCATGCTGATCATTTTTACTCCTGTCAGAATTTTGATATCTGTAATGGTTTTCGAGTAATTTGCAAAAAACAGCAATTTACCCCTATGTTCTATTTTTAGTAACAGTGGCCATGTTGTTCGGTCTACGGACTTAAAAATCACAAACTTGAAAGAGCATACCCTGGTGATGATTCAGGCCAAGTTTGGTTAGTATTGGCTCAGTGGTTTCAGAGGAGAAGATCTTTGAATGCATTTCCAATTGGGTACTATGTTAAACTATCTTCCCCGCTGGTGGCCATCTTGGATGAGATGCGAACCTGCTGGAGTTATGTAGAAATTGTAGTTCTGGAAAACCTCAACACTTTTGCAATTCACATTTAACCTTTATCTCAAACAGTTTTTGAAATAAAAGTAAAAATGTTCAAAAATTGTGAAAATTCAAAGAAAAGTGGCAATAACTCCTATATGGGTTGTCAGATTTTCTTCAAAATTGCAGGACATGTAGATCTTACTATGCTGACCTTTTTTGTTATACAAACTTCACTTCTATCTTCTATCAATTTCAATATATAAGACCAGAAGTAATGAAAAACTGAAATCTTTACGGAAAAGGGGCAAGACGGGTAAACGGATATTCTCCAAAATTGCAGGGCAGGTAGATCTCATCATGCTGATCATTTTTACTCCTGTCAGAATTTTGATATCTGTAATGGTTTTCAAGTAATTTGCAAAAAACAGCAATTTACCCCTATGTTCTATTTTTAGTAACAGTGGCCATGTTGTTCGGTCTACGGACTTAAAAATCACAAACTTGAAAGAGCATACCCTGGTGATGATTCAGGCCAAGTTTGGTTAGTATTGGCCCAGTAGTTTCAGAGGAGAAGATCTTTGAATAAAAGTTAACGGACGGACGGACGACGGATGCCGAGTGATGGCAAAAGCTCACATGGCCTTTGGCCAAGTGAGCTAATAATGTAATGAAAATCTATGTTATAAAACTAGAATTTATCAAAGATTTCAATTACCAGTAAATCAAATTTTCAGCTTGTGGTAAAACATTCCCAATAATTCATTCAAGTAAAATTCATATTTCTAACTACCCAGTCTGATCATTACATCAATATTTTGTGATAATCAGAAAGATTTGCTAGTTACAGGTATTCTTAATGGGATGTTTTCTTCCATATTAGTATGCTAACATTTCATAGCTGTCATATAAATTTATATGAATGTAATAATGACACAAAACTATGAGTATACACAAACTTACCTGTAATAGGTCACGACCTTTAGCACTTAATTTAGGTACAACTTGCTGCCATATTGTGCTTACTTGGTACAATGGAAATGGCTGGAATTATAGAAAAAATGAACAGATAACATTTAAAACAAATGCATAAGTAATAATCTTGATTTTGGCTTTTCATCTATATAACTTTTTTGTTTTATTCGTTTTTCTTAGACAGGATTTTTCAATACACTTACATTCAGAATTTTTTAGTGATTTATTTTCTGTCATATTTTATAATATTTTGTTTCATGGTTTTCAAAATGTTTTGATTTGATATGCACTGAAGAGACATTGGTAGTGGAAATGGCCATCTACAGAAACTAAATTTACAGTAACTTCAGTATTTTGTTATTTATTGATAGACCTTCAGGGTATTCATCAGCACAACAGTCAGACTTGTCTGACATGAAAAATTTACCTTGCTATTTAAAGAAATTTCCTGTTTTTATCCAAATTCTAACCTCTTAATAAATTGAGGCTTCATTCTGTGTATACCAATCAGTGGATGTGCTTGGTACTAGATTTGGCCTCCTTTTTCAATATTTTTTGTTATGAGTACTCCTTTTTTTACTACTTTTGGATTATGGCTTTCCATATTATTGGATTCTAATGCAGCTGATAAGAGGTTACTCCATGAAACACGCGTACAACATAACGACATTTACTGTTTATTATGCAACTTTGGTATTTTTGTATTTTAGTTGTTTGAACACCAAATTGTCCATTGGAGATAAAAGCTGTAAACAATATTTATTTTTTGTCTAAAATCAAATATATCCATTGTTCTGAAAGGAATAAATCTCCAGTCCTACCTTCATTTTAACAAAACTGTATTTGCCTGTGAGGTTATTGGACCTTTTTGCATAATACAAATGTTTGATCCTAAATATGTTGCCCTTCAGATTTCTGAATGTCCAAATTAGACCTACTGACTTTCTGCAACCTAACTAAACTGCACTGCATAAACCAGGGATGAGATTCATACATTTGATGACCCGCGGAAATAACCGGAAATCAGCCTGGCAGAAGTATAAAAATACATAAAATAACGGAATCGGTCAGTATCGGACCGGCGGAAATCCGCGATTCCGCGGAAGTATCACATCCCTGATAAACATTTTGACAACTTAGATTTTGTTAATAATGTTGAGTGGAAATAATATTTAATTGTCAAAGTTCCAATAAATCATCAAACTTTTGTCTTATTTGGAGGTCCAAGTTATTGTTAGTATAAAACTGAATACCTTATATTCAGGTAACTGTGACATTCCTGGCCATGAATCATCTGTTGGTGTTCCAAGTAATCTGTATATATGTCAAGGAAAAATGTACAATCAGCAACAGTACTCCAATATTTATATAACTCAAGTGCACTATTTATAAACTCCAGTTTGGCAAGATTTTGACAGATTTGTTTTCAGATAATAACAGGTTTACAAGCTCACAAAACAATACCCCTGCACCTCCCATGTTTTCATGAGGTCCACAAAATATTCTTAATTCAAACCATTATTTTTCTTTGTGTTCATCTTTATATGATAATACTATATCTAGGTTAAGTCTTATTGAACCAAATCACACCATATATATATATTATGAAGCAAAGGTACTTAAAACAGAAAAACACAAACATTTTCTGAATTCAAATTATCTCCCTTTAATTGAGCCAAATAGTTATCATTTTCCTACATGCATGTCCTCATATCGTTTACGACCTTAATATACAGATATAGCAGGAGATGTTCTAACAAGGTCAACATAGAACAACATAAAAAATATCTTATGAACTAATTAAACTGCTAGTCTGGTTGTAATCATTCATGATGTACCTTGCAGCTCTTCTTTGTACTTTCCCCACTGCATTGATGTTCTTCTGAGCGGAGTTGTCCCACACTACTCCAGCATATTTCAATTGGGGTCTCACTAGGCTTTTGTATGTTTGGAGCTTGTATTATGAGGAAATGTTAATAAGATCCTCCTCAGAAAGGCAGTGGTATGATTTGCCTTCTTAACTGTAGCATTTATATGGTGGTTCCAATTGAGCTTGTTATCAGGGTAATGCCTTGGTATTTTGCTTTGTCTGTTACTTTAAGTTGTTGTTGATGTATGAAGTATTCGTCACTGATAGTCTTGCGTTTGTTTGTGATGGTTATTACTTCACACTTGTCTTGATTGAAGTCCATCAACAAGTCTTTCTCCCACTGTTGGAGTTTGTGCCAGTCATTCTGCAGCTTGGTCTTATCTTCTGCTGATTTGATGTTGCGATCATATAGTAAGCAATCATCCACAAATAATCTTGCTACATCAACTGACGATGGTAGGTCATTGATGTACACTAAGAACAGTAATGTTCTGAGAACTGTACCCTGGGGTACACCTGCTGGACTTGAATGTTGACCATCTATGACTATGTTCTACCATCTACGACTATGTTCTGAGTTCTATCGGCATGGAAGCTCTCAATCCATTGAAGGATGTTACCTCGGATACCATTATGGTCGAGTTTCATGGCAAGGCGGTGGTGAGGCTCTTTGTCAAATGCCTTGCTGAAGTCTAAGAGAACTGCATCTATTTGCCCCTTGTCGTTGAGTCCTTTGGCTAGGTCATGGATAGTTGTTATCAGCTGGGTTTCACATGATCTCTTTTTCCTGAACCCATAGAAAGTATGTTATTTCTCTCGAGATGGTTGATGACTTGACTGTGTACGATGTGTTCAAGGACCTTGCAGCAGATGAAAGTTAGAGAGACTGGTCTGTAATTCGATGGTTTCGATCTATCCCCCTTTTTAAATATCAGTAAGAAGAATGCCTTTTTCCAATCCTCTGATCCTTGTCCTTTGTCAAGTGATGCTGGGAAAATCTTTGATAATGGCGCTGCAACTGAAGATTACATTTCTTTCAGGAATCATGAAGATATTTCATAAAGTCCACTGGCTTTATTCGGGTTTCAATTTTCAAGAAGTTTTCCAACTAATGTTTCAGTGACTTTGATGTTCGGTATAGTGTTGGTTGTTGACTTTGGAAGATGTGGCATTTTATTCTTTCCTTCCACTGTAAAGACTGATGAAAATTGTCTGTTAAGAGTCACTGCTTTCTCTGATGGTGTAGATTTTGTTGTTCAATTTTCTTTTAAAGTAGAAACCCATTATCTGTCTCAATTTTTTCTCATAAAAAAGGAGTACAGTTTCTTGTTGCTGGATCAATCTTCAGATATCATCTTACTGACATAGGTGTAATATGCCCCCTTACAGTTTTTCTGGTTGTCTTTCTGTAATTTTCTATTTCTGTCCCAGTCCTTTTTATTGTTTGTTTTCTTAGCAGTGTGGTAAGCTTTTTTCTTCCTTCTACTTGTTCTTTATCACCTGTTTGTATATTAACGAAACAGCACAAACCATGGTTCAACTTTACAGCCCTTTAGAACTTGCATGCAGAAATCTTTGAATGCACTACACATTGCTCAACTCTATAATCAAACAATTCCAGTATTATAAATATAAGAAATTCACTAGTTCATAGCTTCTATCAATGTCGGCCTGCCATTTTCTTCATGATAATGCTGCTACCAAATTTCATTTCAGTATCTACAGTAATAACATATTTAGTTACCTTCATTTTTTTAATGATTAAGTCTTGGAAAAAGTTTAGTTCAAAACTTTGCCTTCAGTCTTTTTTTAAAGTGTACTTAAGATATAGGGTGTCCAATACTTGGATTGCAACACTGGTTTGAAAAAATGGAAAACAAGAATACCGTATATCGGGATTTGTGTTCGTGTGTCTAATTTTCACTATGTTCGCGGTAGGCAATCATACGCGAACTTCAGCCTCCGCATAAATTTCAGTGCCCATTAAAATGCATTAGCTTAAGTATAAAAGCGCCAATTATAAACATAGCCAATTTTTCACTTGCCTGTTTTACACCAAAATTGCGAACAAAACCTGATGCGAAAATAACCCGATATACGGTATGTGTCTAACGGACACAATGCCCCGCCTCGCAACTACATGTATTTTGAACAATGCTTTATTTCGTGATCAGTAAAGGATGAGGTTGGTTGCATGGATCTATTTTAATAATGATTTTTGTTTAATCATAGCCTAATGGGTATTTAATTTAATTGGTGTTTAATGATAATAGCATACATCCTTCACAGAAAAGAAAACTAATGATAAACCTCAAACAATCCCCCTTTTTTCCGTATTCAGTGAAGCATGAAGTTGATGCTATTGGTCAATATTTGTTATGTTTTTTGTTTATTTACATGTATATCCTAATGTGTATTTATATTAAGTTTCATAATAATAGCATACATCCATCACGGAAAAGAAACTTAAACCTGAGGTTAAATCTCATAATATGCCACTTTTTCCATGATCAGTGAAGCATGAAGCTGGTAGTAAGGACAAATTTTTATTATGATTTTTGTTTAATTATACCCTAATGTATATTTATACAAAGTTTCATAATAATAGCATACATTCTTCACAGAAAAAACACTTAAACCTGAGGTTAAACCTAACTTGGGACGGACAAACGGATTGACAGACCCGAACACTGTATGCACCCCCTACTATCGTAGACGGGGCGTAAAAAATAAAATAAATGAAAGTGTTGAAACATTTTTCCATGGACAAGGTTGTATTAGAAGAATTTAAATGTCCGTTGAACAGGTAAGGAAAACAAAGAAATACATGAATGTCTACTACATTTTTTTTTTATTTTTGCAGAATTTAGATTTAAATCTTTAAGCAGCTGAAAACAATACCAAAAGTGAACTTCAATTGAGTTTTTTTTTTTAATCAAAAACTTTAATGCCAACTTTGAGTCATAAGTTATAAGCTAGAAAGATGTGGTGCATAATAAATTCACTGTTCAAATATTACTGTGTAATACATGTATATTTCTTGTGGTTCAACAATGAACATAATAGGATACTTGAAAATTCTCTTCAGTTGGTCATCAACATCATTTCCAGGGAATAATGGTCTTCCTGCATTTGCCAGTTCTAAAATTTCAAATAAGATTTATCAACGACAAATAATCTTCAAATGATAAGTAATTTTAAAAAAAATGGAAGAATGTGTCCATGGGACACGGATGCCCCCGCCTCCTTGCAATCGAAACCCTTAAATTATTAAAGGCATAACTATATACAATATATATATATCAAATATTATTAGAAAGGATCTTTCTCCTGTGATAAATAGGCACTGGAACTGGTTTGGTTTTGATATAATGTGTAGTTCCAACAAATAATCTGAGAAACAGTCTTATATGTAATACTAATCTATTTTTAGCAACTGTGACCTTGACCTTGGGGGTATCAACACTAAAATCTATGGGATTATGTCTATAGTGATAAGTAAGCAAGTGACCAAGTTTGGTTTTGATCAGATGCAGAATACTCAAGTAATCGTTCAGAGACCAAAATTTTATTGAAATTTTAGTCTATTTTTATCAACTGTGACCTTGATCTTGGTGCTACCATCCTGGAAATCAATAGGCTTTTGAATTGGGTGATAAGCAAGCATGTGACCAAGTTTGGTTTTGATCCGATGTAGAATACCCTAGTTATCATCCAGAAACCAATTTTATTGAAATTTTAGTCTTTTTTTAGCAACTGTGACCTTGACCTTGGGGGTACCAACCCGGAAATAGATAGGGTTCCGTCTTGGGTGATGAGTAAGCATGTGACCAAGTTTGGTTTTGATCTGATGTAGTATACTCAAGTTATCATCCGGAAACCAACATTTTATTAAAATTTTAGTCTATTTTTAGCAACTGTGACCTTGACCTTGGGGTACCAACCTGGAAATCTATAGGGTTCTGTCTTCGGTGATAAGTAAGCATGTGACCAAGTTTGGTTTTGATCCGATGTAGTATACTCAAGTTATCATCCGGAAACCAAAATTTTATTAAAATTTTAGTCTATTTTTAGCAACTGTGACCTTGACCTTGGGGGTACCAACCCAGAAATAAATAGGGTTCCGTCTTGGGTGATAAGCCAGCATGTGACTAAGTTTGGTTTTGATCCGATGTAGTATACTCAAGTTATCATCCGGAAACCAAAATTTTATTGAAATTTTAGTCTATTTTTAGCAAATGTGGCCTTGACCTTGGGGGTACCAACCTGGAAATCGATAGGGTTCTTTCTTCGGTGATAAGTAAGCATGTGACCAAGTTTGGTTTTGATCCGATGTAGTATACTCAAGTTATCATCCGGAAACCAAAATTTTATTGAAATTTTAGTCTATTTTTAGCAACTGTGACCTTGACCTTGGGGGTACCAACCGGGAAATCGATAGGGTTCTGTCTTGGGTGATAAGCAAGCATGTGACCAAGTTTGCTTTTGATCCTAAGTTATCATCCGGAAACCAAAATTTCATTGAAATTTTAGTCTATTTTTAGCAACTGTGACCTTGACCTTGGGGGTACCAACCTGGAAATC
>MJUU01058141.1:56756-79091 GCA_002080025.1 Modiolus philippinarum
ATGTAGTATACTCAAGTTATCATCCGGAAACCAAAATTTTATTGAAATTTTAGTCTATTTTTAGCAACTGTGACCTTGAACTTGGGGGTACCAACCGGGAAATCGATAGGGTTCTATCTTGGGTGATAAGTAAGCATATGACCAAGTTTGGTTTTGATCTGATGCAGGATACTCAAGTTATCATCCGGAAACCAAAAAGATGGACGTACAGACGTACGGATCAGGGTAAACCTTAATGCCCCCGACCGCCTAGCGGCGGGGGCATAAAAATACCGACAGTAAAAGAGATATGTTGTGTATGTATAGAATCTGCTTCTGGATCAAAAGGGTTACATCATTTCTTCTTTTGAGATACTTAAATTTTAGATGTTCAACAACAAATTTGCAATTTTCAATTTACAGTTGGTCCCAACTAAAATCCCACAGTAGTTACAAGGAGCTAAACAGGTTTGGTGTGAAATTTGTTAGAGACGTACATTGTACATAATAGTCAGTACAATGACTCTTGAGGTGGTAGATTGTAAATAAATAACCTATGTTCTAGTAAGTAGTAGATTTTAGAACAATCAATTGACTTGAGAAAATGTATCATTTCTGAAGTTCACTAGGTTTGTCTGCTGGTGGGAAAGTGATACGGATTCTGGGTTTTATTCCTGTTAGTGAGATATGTCATTTTTGTATTGAAAATCATACTCTCCTTTTTTCTTGATACAGAATATTGATACATGGTTGATTTAGTTGCTTAAAATTTAAATTTTTTCTTTTCATATTTTTTTACTTCTGAACTGGCCATTATGTACTGTACTTGATATATTGCCACAATTCAGATTGAGAAAATTCAAGATAATAGCAAGGGTAGCAATCTATTGAGGAAACATATACATGTAATACAAAACCTGTTTGTAGTTGTGAAAGTGGACATTGGAAATAGGTTGTATAATAAAAGAAAGGCTGAATAACAAAGAACTACTAATTAGTATATGTTATCAGGCTCTTGACAGCTATGTATCGTAAAATATCATCCTGTGAGTCAGAATATGGAGCACAGGGGCGAGTGAGCATAGTGAACAAGCCCCAAGCTACATATTCTGGAGAGCAGGGTGAAATTTTACAATACTTCAGCTGTCAAAAGCCTGATTACTTGTTTATCATCTTTTATTTTGTTTTTAAGATTTGTAATTATTGAACTGAGGTTTCAAAATCTCCCCAAGTTGCAAGAGAAATTCGACATACATGTCATCTTCGTCTTATCAACAATAAACAGCTTCAAAAACATGTTTTGTAGTTTTTTTTATCATTTAATAAACAAATGTTATATAACTGGGTGAATATTTTGACTGAACTACTGGAAATGAAGTCAATTTTGAATGTTGCAGCAACCTCTGGTTGGTACGTATTCTATCGTTCCTTGGAGCTTTTATGATGTCATAATGTGAAAACATGGAAGCTCTGCGGGCGCATTTCATTTGGGCGCATTTTAAAAAGTAGGGGTATTTCATTTGGGCGCAGGAAAAGTATTTCAAATGGGCGCATAATATTTCACACAGGTAAATACAGGTAAGTTACAGGAAAATACATATATGTATGGGCGAAGGACATTTTAGTGAAAATGAATTTGATTGTAGTGGACAATTTAGCGAGAGAAAACGTGTACAATTTAGCTAATTAGAATTAAGTTACTTGTAAAATATTAAATTATCGTGTTCAAAATCCCACTTCAACTTGCCTGTGTTGAATACTGAGGGCAGACAAATATTGTCTGGCTTACTGAAAAGGTACTGTATTTATAGATTATTACATGGCAATTTTCATATAACACCCTTTATCAGCTCAAGGTCATAATATCAGCCCGAGAGCCGTCAGGCTCGAGGCATAATTTAATGAACGAGGGCAAATGAAGGATGTGATATGAAAAATGACATGTAATGATATTTTTATCATATACTTCAACTGCAAGTGAAATTCTAAGCTGAAAAGTATAATTTCACTTGTAAAATGCAGTATTTGTATTTTAATATTATAATTTATTTGATCTGACGATATCATGTTCAATGTTTATCGTTTTTTTGCAGAAATACACGAACTTGCGTCTGATAAAGCATCCGAGTAGTAACGGAAAGGCATGCGATAATTACTGGAAGCAGTTAATAACGATGTCATATCAGCCCGCTTCGTCAATTTTTTTTTAAATCATCTTGTTTATCTAGGGGTAAAATTTATATTATATTTTAACTAAGAATATGATAAATACTAGTATTTGCATTGTTACAATATTATACTACAGGTAAAAATACAGGTAAATTAATTATGCACCCAAATGAAAGATTTTTATTTGCGCCCAAATGAAGTATTTTTTTGCCCCCATTTGAAATAAATTGTGCGCCCAAATGAAATGCGCCGAGCTCTGCAGGATACATCAGTAACCTAGTTTTGTACCTTTTCTGATGTCTAGTATATTTATTTGTGTAATTATGACTCTGCTATGAATACCTTATCGGAAAGAAAAAATGTAATAGATGTTTACTTTTATCAGCTTGATTTTTGTGTGAACACTTCAAAAAAAACAAGAACTGTCGCCGAATGGCAGCCAGATATACCCCCCGCTAATTGAACCCTGAATCAATATGGTAAGTGCAAATTTAGGTGGGTTTGGACAGAGTAGAAGTGTGGATACAATATGAGTATGGACATAATGATTTAATCCTCCAGAAATAACTTTTCTGTCAAAATCCGACAAAAATAAAGTCCACCTTTTTTGGCTCTGACAATTTTCTCAAGGATTACAATGAAAAACATGCCTTCTTCGACACCTTTATTTCAAAATATCTACCAGGTACCCTTTGAATTATTTATTTTGAAAATTGTCTAAATCCAAAAAATCCTTGCAGAAAGAATCAATGAAAATCTAAAAATTGAATTATCTCCCCTCCTGGTTTTGGACAATAAATTTAATCCTTCATGCATATCACCATATAGTGCCCTTCCCTTGTGTAAAGTTTCATTAAAATCCTTGAAGTGGTTTAAGAGGAGTTGCGCTTACGAGGTTATCTGTGCGGATGGAACCAGTGAAAAGTCAAAGTTAAATTATCTCCCCTTCCTGGCTTTGGACAATAATTATATTCCTTTATGCACACCTCCATATAGTGTCCTGCCTTTGTGTAAAGTTTCATTGAAATCCTTCGAGTGATTTTAGAGGAGTTGCACTTACGAGGTTATCTGTGTGGATGGAACCAATGAAAAGTCAAAGTTGAATTATCTCCCCTTCCTGGCTTCGGACAATAATTATATTCCTTTATGCAGATCTCCATAAAGTGTCCTTCCTTTGTGTAAAGTTTCATTTAAATCCTTTAAGAGGTTTAAGAGGAGTTGCGCTTACGAGGTTATCTGTGCAGATGGAATCAATGAAAAGTCAAAGTCGAATTATCTCCCCTTCCTGACTTTGGACAATAATTATATTCCTTTATGCACATGTCCATATAGTGTCCTTCCTTTGTGTAAAGTTTCATTTAAATCCTTCAAGTGGTTTAAGAGGAGTTGCGCTTACGAGGTCATCTGTGCAGAAAGAATCATCGCAAAGTCAAAGTTGAATTATCTCCCCTTCCTGGCTTCGGACAATAATTACATTCCTTTATGCAGATCTCCATAAAGTGTCCTTCCTTTGTGTAAAGTTTCATTTAAATCCTTTCAGTGGTTTAAGAGGAGTTGCGCTTACGAGGTCATCTGTGCAGATAGAATCATCGCAAAGTCAAAGAGTTGAATTATCTCCCCTTCCTGGCTTCGGACATTAATCATATTCCTTCATGCACACGTCCATATAGTGTCCTTCTTTTGTGTAAAGTTTCATCAATATCCTTCATGTAGTTTAAGAGGAGTTGCACTTACAAGAAGTGTGGACAGACGGACAGACAGACGGACGGACAGACAGACAGGGTGATTCCTATATACCCCCCTAAACTTCGTTTGCGGGGGGTATAAAAAGCTTTTACCTTTGAAACATTGGGAGAATTGCTTGATATATAAAGGTCAATTTATGATATATCCGGGTCAACCAAATACAGGTTTTGGGAAAGTATTCTGTAGGCTGATATAGCCATAGGGAAGGATGATTATTTACACATATAAGTACCTGCAAAAATACATCCTGCAGACCACATATCTATTGATGTGGAGTACATCTTAGCACCAAACAATACATCTGGGGGTCTATACCAAAGTGTAACTACCTGAAAAATAATAAGTAAATAATCTGAGGGTCTATACCATAGTGTAACTACCTGAAATATATAAAGTAAATAATCTGGGGTCTAAAAAGTGTAACTATCTCAAAAATATTTAGTAAATAAATAGCTGGTGCACAATGGCAATATGCACTGAATATCTGTGAAAGTTTCATTGAATATCACCATCTGGTCTCAGAGGAGTTGTCATTAAAAAGTATGTACCCTAGGTTGGACGGAATAATGAACAGGCAGACCAACAGACAAATGGACACCATGATCACTAAATACCACCCACTAAAGCGGGGGTTATAATGATATGGGGTCTGTACCAAAGTGTAACTACCTGTTACTACATCAAAATCTATAGTATATAATCAGGGATCTATACCAAAGTTTAAGTATATATAATATGAAGTGGAAAACATTTTAGTGCTTTTCAATAACTACATGTATATTATATATCAACTTATATCCATTAAACATAAGGTTAAAGTTCACTTGACTAATACCATATCAAAGATAGAAAAGGTAAAAAAATAGGAACAGATTCTTCTTGATATACTCAACCTGGCCTTTGTTAATTTATAAAAAACTTATTTACTGTTTTCTGTTTTAACCAAAGACCACACATTAAAGTAAAACTAATTTTGCTTATTTAATATGAACACTTGCCTCATATCCATTTGTCTTTTTAAATATCATTGAAAATGTGTGGTGACTGATTTGTTCTTGCTAAATAGGTATTCGTGGTTCAAATGCATTACTGAATTTACTGTGAAGATTGATTCATCTACTCAGCAATAATTATATGTGAAGACAAGATTCAACAAAAATTAGATCTGTTCTTTATTTCATAAGCATGCTGAAGAAACATTTTATTGTATTAACAGAAAAAGTCAAAGATTCTAAGATTATCAAATGTGACCAAGTCAGTGTTTGAAAGAAATACATTGCATTGTATAAGCATTTTTGCAATCAAATTACACTTTAAATTATTTTTGGTATTTTCGCGAGGTTCTAATTTTTGCTTTATTCGAGAGGTTTCTGGAAGGAGAAAATAAAAAATTGCGAAATTAAAATCAGTATATTTTTATACATGCCTTTTCCTTCCACAATTTTCAATTCACGAAAATTGATGTCTGCTTAAATTTTATACTCTTCTTCTGGAAACGAATTTTGAAATTTGGCAACTGCCAAAATTACCGGCTATACAGTAGGCCGAAAACAAGAGTTGTCAGAAGACAACATAGCTCACCGGGGATTCCAGTAACCTCAATGCACAATAAATTCCAAAGTAATAGAAAGCTTTCTTCACAAGAAAGTCACAAATCAAATATAAACACCCTATCACTAAACAACTTAATTCTAGAAGCAAAGTTTATGTTTTTAAAAAATTGCCCTTAGGGCAAGGTCAAGGTCAAAATGTCTACAAATATGGTACCACAAGAAAGCTCCCACCATAAGGAAGTTGCATACAAAATATAAACACCCTAACACCAAAGGCCTACCTTCTATAGGCAAGGTTAAAGTTTTTTACAAATTGCCCTCACGGCAAGGTCAAGGTCAAAATGTCTACAAGTATGGTACCAGAAGAAAGCTCTGATCATAAGGAAGTTACATACCAAATATGAACACCCAATAACTAAAAGCCTACCTTCTAGAGACAAGGTTAAAGTTTTTTAAAAAATTGCCCTCAGGGCAAGGTCAAGGTCAAAATGTCTACAAATATGGTACCACTAGAAAGCACTCATCCTAAGGAAGTTACATACCAAATATAAACCCCCTACCGCTAAAAGCCTACCTTCTATAGGCAAGGTTAAAGTTTTTTAAAAACTGCCCTCAGGGCAAGGTCAAGGTCAAAATGTCTACAAGTATGGTACCAGAAGAAAACTCTCATCCTAAGGAAGTTACATATCAAATATAAACACCCTACCACTAAAAGCCTGCCTTCTAGAGGCAAGGTTAAAGTTTCTTGAAAATTGCCCTAAGGGCAAGGTCAAGGTCAAAATGTCTACAAGTATGGTACCAGAAGAAAGCTCTCATCATAAGAAAGTTACATACCAAATATGAACACCCTACCACTAAAAGCCTACCTTCTAGAGGCAAGGTTAAAGTTTTTTAAAAATTGCCCTAAGGGCAAGGTCAAGGTCAAAATGTCTACAAG
Organism: Modiolus philippinarum; assembly: GCA_002080025.1. NCBI lineage: Eukaryota > Metazoa > Mollusca > Bivalvia > Mytilida > Modiolidae > Modiolus > Modiolus philippinarum. The sequence goes on from MJUU01058141.1 coordinate 63,141, forward strand.
TATACTGTGAATTCATTTAATTTCGTGGGTATAAATTTTCGTGGATAGAGAAAAAAAGCCATTTCGTGGTGTATGTAAATTCGTGGATTGCCACTTGTTCCAAAAAAAAAAATGTTTTTAATTGAAATTAATAGAAATAAAAATTCTAAAATTCATGGGTTTAGTACCTTCAGTATTGATGTCAAAGCACCAAAAATTAGAAATGTACCTGTAATTAAAGTGTCACCTGTAATTAACAAGTCAGAGTAATGTGTAGATATTATGTATTAGGTAATCATCTGACATAACCTTACTCCATTCGTTATTTATCAAAAGACACCTGTATTAATTGCAAAATAAACATATCCTTTTCAGTGGAATATATAATTAAAATTGTAAAAGTTTAATTAATATGTTATCAAAACTAAATTGAGATAGTTCTTGTCCAAACTACTTAACTGGAAATCAACACTTTAGCGTAATTGAAAAACAAAAAGGAAGACAGTTACCGCGAATTTGTGAACAGGGAAACAATTGTAAATAAAGCATTTTAACTTATATTGCTGCTATTAAAGGATGAAGAAAATGCACATCTCCCCCTTTTTGGTTATATCAGGTAGTGTGGGGCTCAGGTTCAAGTGCAATGGTTATGGCCTTCTTGATCAGATCCTTCATTATATTCATTCGTGTTTGAAGCTTGCACGAGAAAATCATATTTCGTTGAGTATTTGAATTCGTGGTTTGGGGACACCCACGAAAACCAGGAAAATTGGTACCCCACGAATAAAAATGAATTCACAGTAGTACCAGAAGAAAGCTCTCATCACAAGGAAGTCACATACCAAATATCAACATCCTAGCTATTCAGGTCTCAATTCCAAAAGCCAGGTTAAAGTTTTGCTGATGCTGACACCGACGACGCTGGGGTTATGACAATAGCTCTCCGGACATTAGTCCCGGCGAGCTAAAAATGCTTAAATTGAAGGGGATGGCATGTCTGTTATAATTCAATCATAAAACATCCCAAGACTGCCAAGTTGGAATGTATGATTAAATGTCTGGTTGAATGAACAAATGATCTTCAGATGTTTTGTGATTCTATCTGAGGGTAGTACTGAGCATACAATCTTACTGTTACAGTGTTTCAAGTGAGACCTTATACCAATATTTTGGCAACATCTAAAACAGCCTTACAAACTGAATGAAAAGTAGGTCCAATTAAATTCATCAATAGCTATAGTAAATTGATTAATGATGAATGGGAAGGCGTGAAAAGTAGGACTTATCAAAGTTCGACTAGTCTTTGTCCAGTCTCTACTCATCAGAACACAGTAGCTATTGATCAATTTAACTGTCATTTTGTAAAAAAGTTTTAGATGCCAAAAATACTGGTATTAGGTCTTACCTAAAACACTTAAATAATAATAAATTATAAAATGTACCTCTGCAGAATAAAATCTGACTGGAATACCAAATGCTCTGGCTAAACCAAAATCAGCAAGCTTTAATTCTCCATTCTGTAAATAAATTAAAATCTTTGTATACATTGGTCAGTTATATATATCTTTTTGTATTTTTCTGTATTCGATTTACTTGTCATGACTTATGCCAGACCTAATACTTATTTTGGTTTGAGAGAAAGAAAAATATTTTTTTGCACAAGCACTATCACATTATATTTGTTATTCATACAAACAATGATGATTTACACAAACAATGCATTGTGTCACAAAGCAAAATGCAAATGTGCCTTATCTTGGAACTTAGTTGTTCCAACCTTAATTTGAATAAAAGTAATGAAAATTTCATAAAAGTGTTCTTAATTAGTAGGACTTAATGAAAGGTTGACAGTAGACAAGAAAAAAATAAAAGGTTAATGAGCCCGATTTTTATATAAAAGCAATTCAAAAATTGGCGCGAAATGTCAAAATTTCTAGGTTTTTCATAAGCTTTGTATAGAAATTTTTAAGTCTTGAGTATAGAATGAAGGAGTAATGTCAATTTCTTAAAATTCTGTCCAAAATTCCTTATTAATGCTATTAGAATATAACATGAAAAGTTTGTGTTCATGGGCAAAATATTTTACATGTTACTATATGGGTAATAAAAGAGGAGTCTGCCTACCTGGCCAAATGTCAGAAATCAACGGAGGGAATTACCGAAAGGAGGAATATCTTTACACATGTACCACAAGCTTCATTAAAGCATAATCTAGTATTTTTCACAAAGAGAGACTGGTTGATACATTAAATGCAGAATAAAACCTATTTGAAAGTTTAAATTAGTATTTAAACTACAGATATCAGTAAGTTTTAAGTTATGGCAAAGGAAGCAAAGAATATAAAGAGAGCAATGGTAGGTCCATGTGGGGTTTAAGTGGTTGAAACCCCCACCCCATTTATTGAAAAACACCTTAACAAAAATACCAAACTAAAGTTGATGAAGCATAAAATATTGGTCAGGTTATAAAATTACCAAAGAATTATGTAGTATTCACCATCCAGGTGAATAATTTGATTAACAAGAGTTGTCAGAAGACAACATAGCTCGCTGGGAATTACAGTGACCTCAATGCACAATAAATTTGAAATAATACATTATTGTAATTGTACTGTTTTAAAATTTTTAAATGTGATATAAGGAAGTCACATGCCAAATAGGAACTTCCTTCCACTAAAAGAATAAGTTCTATATGCAGGGTTCAAGTTTTATTTTTTAAATTGCCATCAGGGCAATGTTAGGTCAAAATGTCTACAACTATGGTACTACTAGAAAGCTCTCTTCATACTGAAGTCACATACCAAACATAAAGACTCTATCACTAAACAACTAACTTCTAGAAGCAAAGTTAAAGTTTTTAAAAAATTGTCCTCTGGGCAAGGTCAAGGTCAAAATGTCTAACAATATGGTGCCGCCAGAATGCTATCATCATAACAAAGTCACATACCAAATATGAACATCCTACCATCTAAAGCAAAATCAAAGGTTTTTTTTTCTAAAAATTGCCCCCAGGGTAATGTCAAGGTCATGGTGTCCACAAATATGGCACCAACAGAAATCTCTCACCGTAATTGAGTAACATACCAAATATGAACACCCTACCACAAAACGACTAACTTCTAGAGACAAAGTTAAAGTTTTTTTTTCAAAAAAAAAAAAATGCCCTCAGGGCAAGGTCAAGGTCAAAATGTCTACAAATATAGACTGCTAGAAAGCTCTCATCATAAGGAAGTTACATATCAAATATGAACATCCTACCACTAAAAGCCTACCTTCTAGACACAAGGTTTAAGTTTTTTAAAAATTGCCCTCAGGACAAGGTCAAGGTCAAAATGTCTACAAATATGGTACCACTAGAAAGCTCTCAACACAAGGAAGTTACATACCAAATATGAACACCCTACCACTAAAACCCTACCTTCTAGAGGCAAGGTTACAGTTTTTTAAAAATTGTCCTAGGGGCAAGGTCAAGGTCAAAATGTCTACAAATATGGTAACACTGGTAAGCTCTCATCATTAGGAAGTTACATACCAAATATAAACACCCTACCACTAAAAGCTTACCTTCTAGAGGCAAGGTTAAAGTTTTTTAAAAATTGCCCTAGGGGCAAGGTCAAGGTCAAAATGTCTAAAAGTATGGTACCACAAGAAAGCTCTCATCACAAGGAAGTCAAATACCAAATATCAACATCCTAGCACTTAAGGTCTCCATTCCACAGGCAAGGTTAAAGTGTTTGCTGACGACGCCGACGGCTGGGATATGACAATAGCTCTCCAGACATTCGTCCCGGCCAGCTAAAAACCATTGTAATATATTGTAAATATCAAGCAACTGACCTAAATGCAAAAATTTGACAAAGTCATTCAAGTGTAAAACATAGGTCAATGTCACCAAATTGTCCAAGAATTGGGATATTTTAATCAAGATGAGTGATTTCATGAAACATAATACTTATATGCTGTGTAGTTGTTGAGAAATAGACTTCAAACACAAAATGTAACAAGTCACTCAAGAGTAAAATATAGGTCAAAGCCATATCATTGTCAATGTTTTGAGTAGAACTTATCAAGGCAATTAATTTGATGAAACATCATCGTGGTATTATGCGTAGTTGTTGAGAAATGAACTTAAATGCAAAATTTAACAAAAGTCATTCAAGCATAAACTGTTGGTGAATCCAGTAGTACTAATCAAAGTGCATGAATTGCTATAATATTATTAAAATACTTCAAGGGGTTTCTAATATACATGTATGAATGTAAACACAAAACTTAACATCGGAAGGACATAGGTAAGTATTTTAAAGGGTAAATACATACTTGGCAGGGCAGCAGCCCTTTTCACAAAAAATCTTATGACAAATTCAATCGTAAGTCTATATGAAATGTTAAGGTTAATGAAGACAGCTGTCACGTGATCAAACCAGAAAAATACTCAGAATGGAATGAAATTTGACAGGAAGGTTACTTAGCATGTGTAGAAAGGAGTTTTGGTGTTAAAAATATCAAAATGGTGATCGTTGCTATGGAAACAGAAAATGGTGGGAAAATTTCAAATAGCTCCAAATTGTATGAAATTTTACAGGAAGGTTACTTAGCATGTGTAGAAACCAGTTTTGGTCTTTAAAATATCAAAATGGCGACCGTTGCCATGGAAACAGGTGGGGAAAAAATTCAAATTGCTCGAATGGGATGAAAAATCTTGAATTAAATAAGGTGAGAAAAGGGAAAATAATAATAAAATAACACAGTAAAAGGACTGAAAAGGTGAAAATAGTTTTAAAAATTAAATAAAATAGAGAGATAGTTCTGAAAAAAGTAAATAATTCATCAAAAAAATAAGAAAAGGGGACATTATCATGATTATGATAGAATAAAACACTAAAATTGTGGGAAGAAGGAAGCTGCCCTAAAACAACAAAAGCTATCTACCCCTACAAAAACAATTAACGCAGACGTAATAGAAATATTCCCAGAACAAGCCACTGCTGATTTCCATTTTATAAAGATCACTTCCGAGAAGATTGGAACAAGAAATATCAACGTAATCCAAAATATACCTATATACAGCATATTAGGTAGTTCCCGGTCAAAATGGTGGCCAACAGGATATAAACACTACTTCTGGTCACGCATGAACGCTACTTTATCTCTATATAGGACTCCTGCAGGTCACATGTCGAACTATCATACAATATATCACAAAATTGGAATTTGTAAATGCCCCTTTTTTGCATTTATGTTTAACAGTAGGCAAGAAAGTATCCACTTCCAGTTGGCCTGTGCAACCTATAACTTCCTGTTCTAGTCAAGTGAATACCGTATACAGTCACATGACTATGATAGTTTGGTTTTGGTGCTACAAGCACAGCCAGCAACATCACTTCTGGTTTTTGTACCAGTGATGGCAAAATTTTTTGAGGGAGGAGGGCAATGTTGTCAACTTTGAATGTTTGTAGGTCTCTTAAACTGATTTTTTAATATATTGTTGCTGTAATTTTAAATAATATATTCAATGAAAAAAATCAAATTTAAAATAACACAATTTTTTTCATGGCATGAAATGTGGTCCGGCAATGGCCAAAAAGGTGTAAAAAATTAACAAGTTAAGGGAGTATTGTGGTAATTTTGAAGCTACCAGGTGGCAAGATCGAACTCCATTCTATGTTATCACATATTCAATAGTCACAGCTTATACCACTGATAGTTATTTTTCCCCTACTAATAACATGCACATTACAGTCTGCCCTAATATATCGTTGTTGTTAATACTAATGAACATCAAGGGGCAGGTAACTCTTGCCCTATATATCTCGAGAAAAAGCCTGGTAAGGGGGTTTGAGAATTTCACGTAACATCCAACTACTATAGTACTACAATATATCCAAAAACAAAGAAATTTAAATGTATTTTTTTTTCTGGATATGGTGTCCTCATTAACCTTAAAGACTCAGGACTAAATTTTATCATAAGATTTTTTGTGAAAAGGGCTGCACAATAAGTTAAGTTCAAAGAAATTAACATTAAACAAGGTTGGAACTTTACTAAAAGCAGCTATTCTTAATTTTGAATAAAATAAAATAATAGCTGTTTTTTTTTTTCTAAAATGCTGTTGTATTGCAAACCTTATTAATGGATATATTGTTTTGTTTTTTTTATTACAAACCTTTTTAATGAGTACACTCCATGTCTTATTCATACTAAGATTCTGTGGTTTTTATTACAAACCTTATTTATGAGTAGATTCTGTGGTTTGAGATCTCGGTGTAACACATTGTTTGAATGACAAAATGCCAATCCACGTAATAACTGGAACATAAAAGACTGAAATAGAAAAAAAGATGTTATAATACCATGTGGACCGAGGTCATAATGTAGGACATTGTAATATCTACAGCATGAGAAAAGACAAAACAATATACAATACAGTAACTTTTTTTTACAGTTAACTTTGCATAAAGTGAAGATAACTCAATTTAAACTAGAGGCTAAGAGACTGAGTCTGTATCGCTCACCTGACAAAATGCTTCTATTCCATGCATGACCAAAAAAGATGTTTTTTACCAATGGGGTCTAATATTAAGCTATGTTCTCCATCAGAGCCCTTGTTTTTTGTCTGATCCTATTGAAAAGAGTAATTTTTGCAAAGGACCTTCTATACCTTTAGTTAAATTTGTTTGAATAGTTTCACAGAGGATGATAAAAAGTATGGATCGAAACAAAATTAGCATTCTTTGTTAAGGACATTTAGTACATCATTCCTGTAAAGTTTGGTTGAATTTGCTTTAGTCGTTTCAGAGGAGAACATGAAAATGTGATTTTCCAATATGGTCCAATGTTAAACTATGTCCCGAGCTAGCGGCAATGTTTTTTATTGGATTGGAACAAAATGAGCAATCTTTGTAAAGGACCTTCCATACATCATTCCTGTAAAGTTTGCTTGAATTAGCTTCAGTTGTTTCAGGGGAGAAGATGAAAATGTGATTTTCCCATAGGGTCCAATGTTAAACCCTGCTCAGTGCTGGGCGGCCATGTTTTTTATCAGATTGGAAGAAAATGAGCAATCTTCATAAAGAACCTTCCATACATCATTCCTGTAAAGTTTGGTTGAATAGGGTCCAATGTTAAACCATATTCCGTGTGGCGGCCATGTTTTTTATCGGATAGGAACAAAATGAGCAATCTATGTTAAGGACCTTTAGTACAACATTCCTGTAAAGTTTGGTTGAATTTGCTTCGGCATTTTTAGAGCAGAAGATGGAAATGTGATAGGGTCCAATGTTAAACCTCAGTTCCGTGCTGGCGGCCATGTTTTTTATTGGATTGAAACGAAATGAGCAATCTTTGTAAAGGACCTTCCATACATCATTACTGTGAGGTTTGGTTGAATTTGCTTCAGTGGTTTCAGAGGAGAAGATGAAAATGTGATTTTCCCATAGGGTCCAATGTTAAACCATGCTCAGTGCTGGGCGGCCATGTTTTTTATCAGATTGGAAGAAAATGAGCAATCTTCATAAAGAACCTTCCATACATCATTCCTGTAAAGTTTGGTTGAATTTGCTTCAGCGGTTTCAGAGCAGAAGATGAAAATGTGATTTTTCCCATAGGGTCCAATGTTAAACCTAAGTTCAACCGGTGGCCATGTGTTTTATCGGACCTGAACGAAATGAGCAATCATTAGTTAAGGACCTTCCAAACTTCATTCCTGTAAAGTTTGTTTGAATTTACTTCAGTGGTTTCAGAGGAGAATTTTCCCATAGGGTCCAATGTTAAACCATGTTCCGTGCTGGCAGTCATGTTTTTTATCAGATCAAAACTAAATGAGCAATCTTTCTTAAGGACCTTCCATATATCCTTCCTGTAAAGTTTGGTTGAATTTGCTTCAGTGGTTTCAGAGGAGAAGATAAAAATGTGTAAAGTTAACGGACGACGGACGACGGATGCAAAGTGATGGCAATAGCTCACACTGACCCTTTGGGTCAGGTGAGCTAAAAATGTGATTATCCCATAGGGTCCAATGTTAAAACTTTGTTCTGTGCTGGCAGCCATGTTGTCTATGGATCTCAACTAAATGAGCAATCTTTGGTAAGGACCTTTAGTACATAATTCCTGTAAAGTTTGGTTAAATTTGCTTCAGTGGTTTCAGAGGAGAAGGTGAAAGGATGACTTTCCCATAGGGTCCAATGTTAAACTATGTTCCGTGCTGGCAGCCATGTTATTTATCGGATTGGAACAAAAATGAGCTATCTTTGTTAAGGACCTTTAGTACATCATTCTTGTAAAGTTTGGTTGAATTTGCTTCAATGGTTTCATAGAAGAAGATGAAAATTATGCAATTTTCCCATAGGGTCCAAGGTTAACTATATTCTGCGCTGGACAGCCATGTTTTTTATCAGATCGGAACAAAATGAGCAATCTTTGTTAAGGACCTTTCGTACATCATTCCTGTAAAGTTTGGTTGAATTTGCTTCAGCCGTTTCAGAGAAGTAGATGAAAATGTGATTGTTAAACCTAAGTTCCACGCTGGTGGCCATGTTTTTTGTCGGATTGGAACGAAATGAGCAATCTTTTTAAAGGACCTTCCATATATCATTCCTGTAAAGTTTGGTTGAATTTATGGTTTCAGAGGAGAAGTTGAAAATGTGAAAAGTTGAACGGACGACGGACGCCAAGTGATGGCAAAAGCTCACACTGACCCTTCGGGTCAGGTGAGCTAAAAAAAACCAAAGACTAAAAAGATATCAGGTAAAAATATGTTAAACCTAAGTTCCACACTGGTGGCCATGTTTTTTATTGGATCAGAATGAAATGAGCAATCGTTGTAAAGGACCTTCCATACATCATTCCTGTAAAGTTTGGTTGAATTTACTTCAGTTATTTCAGATAAGAAGATGAAAAATTTGATTTTCCCATAGGGTCCTATGTTAAACCATGTTCCATGCTGGCCGCAATGTTTTTCGTCGGATCAGAATGAAATGAGCAATCTTTGTAAAGGACCTTTAGGTCATCATTCCTGTAAAGTTTGGTTCAATTGGCTTCAGCCGTTTCAGAGCAGAAGATGAAAATATGATTTTTCCCATAGGCTCCAATGTTAAAACCTAAGTTCCACGCTGGTGGCCATGTTTTTTATCGGATTGAAACAAAATGAGCAACCTTTGTAAAGGACCTTCCATACATCATTTCTGTAAAGTTTGGTTGAATTTGCTTCAGTGGTTTCAGAGGAGGAGATGAAAATGTCCCATAGGGTCCATTGTTAAACCTAAGTTCCGTGCTGGCGGCCATGTTTTTTATTGGATCGGAACAAAATGAGCAATCTTTGTAAAGGACCTTCCATACATCATTCCTGTAAAGTTTGGTTGAGTTTGCTTCAGTGGTTTCAGAGGAGTAGATGAAAATGTGATTTTCCCATAGGGTCCTATGTTAAACCATGAGCCGGGCTGGCGGCCATGTTTTTTGTCGGATCGGAAGGAAATGAGGCATCTTTGTTAAGGACCTTGAGTACATCATTCCTGTAAAGTTTGGTTGAATTTGCTTCAGTCTTTTCAGAGCAGAAGATGCAACTGTGATTTTCCCCATTGGGTCCAATGTTAAACCTAAGTTCCGCGCTGGCAGCCATGTTTTTTATGGGATCGGAACGAAATGAGCAACCTTTGTAAAGACCTTCCATACATCATTTCTGTAAAGTTTGGTTGAATTTGCTTCAGTGGTTTCAGAGGAGGAGATGAAAATGTGATTTTCCCATAGGGTCCAATGTTAAACCATGTTCTGTGCTGGCCGCCATGTTTTTCATCGGATCGGAACGAAATATGCAATTTTTGTTAAGGACCTTTAGTACATCATTCCTGTAAAATTTGATTCAATTTGCTTCAGCCATTTCAGAGCAGAAGATGAAAATGTGATTTTTCCCATAGGGTCCAATGTTAAACCTAAGTTCCATGCTGGCGGCCATGTTTTTTATCGGATCGGAACAAAATGAGCAATCTTTGTAAAGGACCTTCCATACATCATTCCTGCAAAGTTTGGTTGAATTTGCTTCAGTGGTTTCAGAGGAGTAGATGAAAATGTGATTTTCCCATAGGGTCCTATGTTAAACCATGAGCCGGGCTGGCAGCCATGTTTTTTGTCGGATCGGAAGGAAATGAGGCATCTTTGTTAAGGACCTTAAGTACATCATTCCTGTAAAGTTTGGTTGAATTTGCTTCAGTCTTTTCAGAGCAGAAGATGCAAATGTGATTTTCCCCATAGGGTCCAATGTTAAACCTAAGTTCCGCGCTGGCGGCCATGTTTTTTATGGGATCGGAACGAAATGAGCAATCTTTGTAAAGGATCTTCCATACAACATTCATGTAAAGTTCGGTTGAATTTGCTTCGGTGGTTTCAGAGGAGAAGATGAAAATGTGAAAAGTTAACGGACAGACGACGGACGCCAAGTGATGGCAATAGCTCACCCTGACGCTTTGGGTCAGGTGAGCTAAAAAAGCAATTTGCTGAATAAAACATTCATTTTTATATCTATTGCTCTCATCTTAAATTTTTAAGAATCAAAATGTCTTTCAGTTTTTCCATTTTTATTAAACATAATAAGTACAAAAGCATACTCTGGAAAAAGAAACATAATTTCGGAAAAATATTGTGTCTTTTTATACCATTGTATGCATTATTATCTTTGCCCAACATCATGGGACCATACTACATTTTTTAATAAAAATTTTTACATTGCCTTTTAATCTAGCTATTTTAATTGTTCTTTCATTTATGCCAGTTTTGATAAATAAAATTTCATTTGAACAAATCTTGATATCTTTAAATTTGATTAAATTTGATCAATAAAAAATAAAAGAAAGGTTGCTTTCAAAGATTTAAGTACACTTGGTATAAGCCCATCTTGTCATTATTTATTATTATTATTATTTTGTTATAAAAGTGTGCAGTATACTATCTACACTTGTTTACTATCAAACAGTGATACAAATGAAAATGAAAAATAATTAGAACAGTCACAACATATAAAATTCCTGCCAAGTCAGAACTATTTGAACTGAAAACCATGTAAACTGAACTCCAACACAGGACTTTCTGTTTTAAAAAGTGACTGCAAGACTAGGATTTTCAAGGAAAATTACCAATATAAACATGGACTAAAAGTGTGTAAACGAACAAGCAACAGCAAAAGCAACAGGTTGTTTTAATTTCAGTGCAATACAAAACTCACACATTGCATTTAAGCTGTTGTCACACTACTTTCACTTTGTCCATTCAACACCTGTTGTACATGCATCCTCTCCAGAACCTTTTGTTTACATACCGTTCAAGCAACCAAAAGGCTCTTGTATTTATGTAAAATCATTTCACTGTTAGATTGTTTTATCTTTTTAAAATGCAGTTTAACAATATTTTTATATTAGCAAATATGCACTTTATTTAATCCGTTGAAGATTTCGAACAATGACAAGCCATTCTTCCGAAATCACCCGAAGCTTCCAGATAATAAGTTTTCCGTTTAGGGGTGGGGTATCATTTTTCTAAAATAATTCTTTTAAATGATCATCATTTTTTTCAAATCTGTGTGAATTACTTTATTTTCTCAATAACTTATTGTTTTAATTCAAAAATGTGATTTTGATAAATTTGGATTTTCAAAATGAAGCACCTGCATTTCAACTGACAGGGTCATAACATTAGAAAGCGTCGCTATGTAAACTTTTAAAAAACAAAAAATAGCTATAAATTCTATTCGTACCAGTTTCATAGCTATAAATTTTACTTGTACCAATTTTGATATCTATAAATTTGAAATTTACTAAAATTTAACATCTCACTCAAATTGTTTAAATGCCATGAATAATTTGTACATTTTTAGTCCAATTGTTTAAATATTACATACTGTGAAAGTACTATTGTACGTTGGGCTCCAATTTTCGTGGATTTCGTGGTTGGCTAAAACCACGAAATTAACTTCTCACCGAAATGCATTTTTCCCTAGACTTTTAATGCCTGGAATTCGAAACTATGAATTTAAGGACCAACGAAATAGCAATATTTATAAAAACCACGAAAATTTATGTCCACGAATGAAAATACTTCCACAGTATACATGTTTTAAAACCCCTGATATCTCCAAAACAGTTATTTTCCTGGGGTTTAAAATTACCTACCGTACTTTTTCGCTTTAGCTGTGCACATTCATGCTTATACAATTGAATTTTTCTTGATTATCTCCCTTATATCATGTGTTAAATTGAGCATTATCTTTTTATAAATTAACAAAAATTTCTCAATACATACCTAATTTACAAGAATAAATGGTTTCAAAAGATGAATATTGCCTCATTGTATTTTAAGATGAGAGACAATTTCAGTAAAACTGGTATCAATTGCTACAGACAGACTGTTCTCCTACCTGTACAGTGTCTTGATCAATTTCACCATTACAGCTGTCAAAATATTTCTTTAAATCTTGATCACAGTATTCAAATACTAGTGTTAACTTCTTCTCACTGTGCAACACATCATGTAATCTGAAAATATAACTTAGTAGTAAGTCTTCAACAGAAGACATGTGTTGCCTGCGTAATAACACTAAAAGTAAGTTACATCAAACAGGAAATGGGCATGCAAGAGATCCCAGACCCTCTTACACATTATAGGTCCCTATACTGATACTCCATGCCAAATTGCAGAAGGCAGGGATATGTGATGTCTGAGAAAAATGTGACAGAAATTTTCAAGACTCAAAAAATATTCTAAGTTCAGTCAAACAGGAAGTGGGCATGGCAGAAATTCAAAACTCTATTACACGGTATAGGTCCCCATACTGATACTCCATGCTAAATAACAGAAGGCTGGGAATTGTGGTTCCTGAGTAAAGTGTGACAGAAATTTTTTGTGACACCAATCGACAAAAATATTCTAAATTCTGTCAAACAGGAAGTGGCCATGCAAGAGATCCCAAACTTAATTACACATTATAGGTCCCCATACTGATACTCCATACTGAATTGTAGAAGGCTGGGATTTGTGGTTCCTGAGAAAAATGTGATAGAAATTTACAAGACGCAAAAAATATTCAAAGTTCCATCAAACAGGAAGTGGGCATGCGAGAGATCCCAAACTCTTTTACACAGTATAGGTCCCCATACTGATACTCCATGCCAAATTGCAGAAAGCTCGGATACATAGTTCCTGAGAAAACCGTGACAGAAATTTTTGTGATGCCGACGCGGATGACGACGACGACACAAGACGACAGATAGTGATCCCTATATGTCGCCACTGCGTGAATGCAGGCGACACCAACATAAATAACATTTATTAATTATTGAGATTCTAGATGAGTTAGTTCACAGATCACTTTGAAAAAGAGGAGGTATATATTCTTTAAAGTTATATTTAGATAGGTTGCAAGTCAATGGTATCAAAAATGCTGTGTCTTCATAGCCATATTACTTGGACTATAAGTCTCCATGAATATTCACGAGAAACATAGTAATCAATTGCTGGCATTATATCCAAATGTTTTTAGTCTGTCTGTTGTTACTTTATGACTTTAATGTCATTTGATCTTGATCAGTCCAATATATCTTTTGGTTTTTATTATCTTCCAAATACTTGCACTGCAGAAACACAAATTGTCAAAAAGCTGTAGCAGAACTCAAATCCTCAGTAACAGTTAATGATCCAAGCAATAATTGTTGAATAGAGGTCTTAAAAGTAAAGTTGAAGTGTTATATTTGCACTTTTTTCAATTTTTATCTAAGATTTTGACTCTTTTTATTCTATAGCCTACCATTTAGACCTCTGGCTTTTCACATGTTTCAAGCTAGACACAGTTTCGGATTCTACATTTTAGGATGTAATAAAACATCAGTAAACTTACCTTACAATATTTTTATGCTTTAATTCTTTTAACAAACAAATTTCTCTTAATGCTGAACTTGGAACACCCTATAAAATACAAAAAAAAATGCAAGTCTACATTATTTACAATTTTACATGATTATTACATTTTTTTCAATGGCCTAGATGAATTCTAATGAATAAATTGAACAAATTTTCAGCTGATGATTTTTTTTCTTTTGCAAAGTCCTTTTCTTCTCTTTAGATGGGGAAAGTAGTGATGGGATGGGAATCAGATGGAATTTTATAATCAATCATTAGTTAGTCAACAAATGGAAATGTCAACCACTTGACAGAAATTCTACTGTCATCTCATACAAAATGAAAACAAGAAATTTCAAAATGGGAGAATTTGCATTTATAAAAATTTCACCAGTAAAAATGTGAATATAGTTTACAAAATAAACAATTTAAACATAAAGTACATAGTAAAATTGTAAGCACATCAGACAACAAATTAATCAATTAGATATTTTTGTAACCGACTATCAAATTCTGAAAAATAATTGATCGATTTTTCTATTATCATTGATCATCGGGACAAAAATTTCAAGAAAGGTACAGAGATCAGACCCCCTGTTTATTACTTATTGTGAAAGAATTCTAAAAGTGAAATCATTTTCTAATTTTACAAAATGGCATCTGGATCAGCTTTCAGGGGCTCTAATTGTACAAACTAGCATCTGGATCAGCTTTCAGGGGCTCTGTGAACTGAGCTGAATGGGTATATCTACAGATAATATAAAATCATACACAATGATAGGAACACCAGGCCCATTTTTTGTATCAATGTATCAGGTTCTACTACCGTAGTTAATAAAACAGCCCATTTACATAACAAAGGCCTTTTCCATCCTCAATTTCCATGCTTATCATGCTTATAGACAAAATATATTCTAGCCAGTCTAAAAAGTACATGGTATGTACATGAAGTATGTATGAGGGTACATAGAAAAACAAAGATCTTGTCATCTTGTACATTTTCTACTCTATAGATGTAATAAAAATATCACTCCTTCATCAAGAACGCTTGTTTTTGTGGGATATCTATTTCCATTTCTTTGATCATGTTGATTTCTCAATTTTTGTTTTATGGTCTCAATTTTTATTGGCACTATATTTCCGTGTTTATTTTTGGTGTTTTTTCTTGTTGTTTTTGTATTGATTTGCTGATGTATTGATCACTGTTTTTCATCGTACTCTACCTCATCATCATCATCCAATCGAACCCTCTTTAAGGCTACAACTTCATGCGTTTCTCGATTTTTGGCTTTGAACACAGTACCATAGGTTCCTGTAATTAAACAATATCTTTTTACTTTAAATCATTCAGTTTGAACATACATTTAACCTGTTACTGCACTTCTCCAAATTGCTTTTACCTGTTTAATAAATATTGCACTAACAATTGGTTACACAATACAGAAAACTCACAATAATTTAAAAAACTCACTGTTATCGAACTGTTTACATATTTAAATTGGCTGAACATTTGATAAGTTGATACTCACTTGTGAATACATTTGTATCTTTTAATACTTTACACATGTTACAAGTCAAAACATGGGTATCCTATGGAAAAACACGAATTTTGATCATTTTTCATACTACATGTATTTATTGACCTGTAGGACAGTATGACATTGATAGGCCTAGTTTGTTGTGGTCTTTGAATGGATTTAACATATCTCTGCACACTGGCCTCTTACTTTTGTTCCTAGGTAGGTTAGGGTCTGCCATGGGGCTAGATATGGAATGTCATCCCACCAAAAATCTTCAAAATTGTCAGTTAATTTTATGCTTGTCGATGATATCACATCCATGGGCTAAATAAGGTGTGAAATTGTTTGACAATTAGTTCCAAATTCTGCTAAAAGACCAGAAGAGAATACTCCTTTAGTTCATGCAGTAGCGAGGCTGGCTACGAAGCAAAAGGTCAAGGGTTCGATCCCCAGACAAGTAGGCACTGGTAGTAAAAATACTGATTTTCATATATGGACTTACCCTCTGGTCACATTGGCTCTCCAACTAAAAATAAAGGGCTACGCCGAGCGCAGCATGATACGACCGCAGCAT
>MJUU01058142.1:15577-46284 GCA_002080025.1 Modiolus philippinarum
GGGGGGACATAGTTTAACATAAGGACCCTATGGGAAATGTATTCAAAGATCAAAGATCTTTTCCTCAGAAGCTACTGAGCCAATTGGAACCAAACTTGGTCACAATAGTCCATTGGTGATACCCTTAAAAGTTAGTGATTTTTATGTGCGTACCTTGTCCAAGATGGCCGCCAGCTACGCACATAGTTTAATATAATGACCATATGTGAAATGCATTCAAAGATCTTTTTTTCTGAAACTACTGAGCAAATCGGTGCCAAACTTGGTCACAATAGTCCATTGGTGATCCCCTTGAAAGTTTGTGATTTTTTTGTGCGTACCTCATCCAAGATGGCCGCCAGCGAGGCACATAGTTAAACATAAGGACCCTATTTGAAATGCATTCAAAGAACTTCTCTGAAACTACTGAGCCAATTCGAACCAATCTTGGTCACAATAGTCTATTGAATGTCCCCTTCCAAGTTTGTGATTTATGTGCGTACCTCATCCAAGATGGCCGCCAGGGTGAAACATGGTTTAACATAGTTACCCTATCAGAAATGCATTCAGAAATCTTCTCTGTTCACTTGAGCCAATCGAAACCAAACTTGGTCACAATAGTTCTTGGGTGGTTTCCTGCAAAGCTTTTGACTTTTATGTTTGTACCTCATCCAAGATGGCAACAATGTTTGAATATCTTCTCAGAAACTCTTAACATCTGGTAAACTTATGTAAAGTATGAATAATAATTGATGGTCTCTTTGTGGCAGTGAATAAAACCAGTCACCAGGTGAGCGATACAGGCTCATGTGAGGCTCTAGTTTTATTGTACCAATGGTATTTTAATTCGGTTATATGTATTGCAATTACCAGAGGCACATTATTTGTTTTAAATGTCACATATAACATTTTCTATAGTTTCATAGTGTTTCTCTCTGAGATTGAGTAGGTACTATTTCTGGTATTCAAATTCCATATTTTAATGAAATTTCCACAAACACGTGTCCCAATGTCCAAAACATCTACTGTATTTAAAAAGGTCGATAATTACAAAATGTTGGATAGTCTGTCTCTCTTTGACACAATTTTCATGTAGTTTTTTTCCGAGAATCATTAGATATCTTTTCTGCTTTTTACATCATGGCGTAATTTTCTTCTTTTTTCGGATGCCAACGTACAATTGATGCCCAATTTAAAGAAAAACTTTGTATTTCCTATTCATGTTAATTATCCAGACGACAGGAAGACCTTCATTTGTATATTCGGCAAGTTTCGGTGGTTTTTTCAATCTTCTTCTACTACATGTTTGTCGATAAAATTCTTTTCCAAGTTTATACTTTTTAAGTTCAGCAGATAGTATAATTTGTTCTTTATTGCATCCGCCTGTTTCATCATTTTGTTCTACTATTCTGATTTGCTTAAGCGGTCATCTCCCTCATTGGGGACTTTATTGACTCTGTGAGTTTGTAACACGTGGATAAACTCCCACAAAATCACGTTTTAATTACTCTGAAGTACCGGGGGTATCTGTTGAACAAAATAATCTCTTTGACTTGAAGTAAAGTTTAGTTGTGCAAGACAGCTTACTCTTCAGTGATACACTTAAATGGACTTCCAAATGTTTTGGTTTGATCTGCACTGATGAGACTTAAGTTGTCGAAATGTGCATATGCAGAAAATAAATCAACAATAACTTCGGTATTTTGTTATTTAAAACGAGTAAATATGCAGTAAGTAGAACAATAACAACTTCAATATTTTGTCAAATACACCACACCACTACGTGTAATCATCATAACTAGACTTCAAAAACTGTGAAAAAAAATTATCAAGACTCTGGTGTAAATTACTTTTTGAGTGTAAAAAAATCCATTGAAGTTTTAGATAAGTTAAAGTCAATAAAAAGACCAGTTTCGTCTATAGATAGCTATGATTTTTCCATACTTTGTGTAACCCTTCCATATAAATCGATCAAATAAGAATTGGGACAAATAATCAAATTGTCTTTCAAATTTTCTGGTCTACAGTTCATTTGTTGTAAATAAAAGGCAAGGGTTCTTCTCTAATATCACTTACAAAAATCATAGATCCTGTTCTAGGCACTAAATATTTTGCTAGATAACATTTTTTTTTTGGTTTGGCAACATTGTATATCAACAGGTCATTGGAATTCCCATGGGTATAAAATGTGCACCGATCATTGCAGATCTTTTTCTGCTCTGTTACTAACAGGACTTTATAAAAAAAAATACAGAATGGAACCGTACAAAACAGTGATCAACTTATTTAATTTTTAACCAGAACAGCAGGTATATCGACGATATCTTTACTATTGATATCCCCAGTCTTTAGACTATGTCGACCTCATATACCTACAAGAAGTGAAACTTAATAAAGCAAACAATGATTCTAAATACTGCCCATTTCTCGATCTAACTATCATCGTTGATTCTGGTAAAATTAAATATTATGATGAAAGGGATAATTTTGATTCCAATATTATTAATTTGCCTTTTCTAGTTCGATACATCTACTGAAATTCATAATGATTTTTTGCCAAACCCTTCGGGAAGTTTTGAATCTAATTTTTATTCCGTAGTGCGACTGTGTTTTAACAGCACGCTGGGCTGCTTGAGCTAGCCGACAGTTTAGCGGCGTGCACTCCTTGACCCATCTTTCTGAATTCCGTTTTGTCTCATTCTTTTCCTCAAGATTGTGGTCTTGGAGTTAGTAGTCTACCTGTATTGGGTTTTATTTGTATGTTTATTATATCATAGGGAAAGGGAGGTTTGGATACCCATAAACCGGTTTAACCAAACCGTTAGCTCTTGCTAGCATCGGTACCAAGTCCGGCTATCCCGAGTTCATATAGCCTATGAGTTTCTATGTTTGTCTCTTGTCATTTTATTGTTTTTCTTGTGCAGTTCTTCTGGTAGATTGTAGCATGTGATTGTAATGTTTGGCCATTGTAAGTGTTTCCTGTTGTCTTTGCTACATTAATTCGTGTTTTAAACAAGACATAATCATATCGCTTCTCACGTTGTTATTTCGTTTTGTTGTGTGTGTGTGTGTGTGTGTGTGTGTGTGTGTGTGTGTGAAAACATTTTAAATTTTGTTCTGTGTTTCGTTTGTTATGATTTTTTGCAATAATCTAAACTTGAATATACTGTAGCATGAAAAAGGTACATTTTGAGTTTGATTTATCTTCCGTAGTGCGACAGGGAGACTATAGGCTCCTTGAGATAGACGGAACTTTTGCGGCCAGCAGTCCTTGACCAATCTTTCTAAATTATAGATAGAAATACCATTAAACCGGTTACACCTTCAACTAACGTTTGCTAGTGCCGGTACTTAGTCCGGCTGTCCCGAGTTCCCATCGTTGTTTTCACGTTTGTCTTTTATCTAATAATTTTCAGACGTTGAAATTGTTTCTTGTTATCCGTTTTTATTTCATTCACACAACTAAACCTAACTATGATGTAAATATTGACGTATATACATTGGTCAATTACCTTTGAAATACTATCACCGAAGTGTTTAGTATCATCCAATGCATATTTGCCTATTAATTTAAAGAATAATTCAAGGAGGTGAAATTTAATGTCGTCTCTTGAAGGGAGTGTAACATGATGTTTATGTACTTTAGCAGTTTATGAAAACTGTGGAATCTGATCTTATTAAACTACTGTACAAGTCAGAGAGTAGAAATGACCCTATGTAAAGCCAATAGGACAGGGTTACTTTTTATACTTTTTAAATGAAGATGTTGCTGAGAGGAAATATTCCACTTTTCAAATTAATTATATGTCAGTAACTCATGATGACACATATGTCATCCTTTATGGACCTTTATGGTCATTTCAGAACTGGCTATAGTTTTTTTTTATCACTTTGTTTTGAACTATGTCACCTTTTAAAGAGGTAATTTAGAAACCAACACCAAATTTAGAATTTTCTTGTGTAGTTTGATCTGTTCCTTGTGAATGATTAATGCCGTAGATGCAGCAAGTACTTCATTTATTACAAAGGGCAATTTTCTTGCCATTTTCAACGACGTTGGCAGACGAAAAAGAGTAAGATATCATATGGGGTCATTTGGTTTGACTGTACATTTCTGTTCATTATGGTATATTTCCGCCTTTCAATTCATTAGATACATTTTAAGATTAATAGGAAATTGCATTAGATCAGATTAAAGATAGGTATATCTTTCACAAGTGTGAGAAATTTCGTCGTTTCTCTGATTGATATTATATTTGTTACATTTGGGGTTGCTTTCAACAGCAAGTTGGTATACCATGGTGGAGTATCCCATCAATATATCCTCCGCAATCAGAGGTTAAGGAAACAACAGGAACGGCTAGATCTATATCATTTTGGTCTGACATATCGAATTTGACGAAAATGGGCTTCTAAGTGCTAAAAATTTCGACAAAAGGGACGACTTTGATTTAAAAGTTATCAATTTCCCTCACACGGACAGTCTCCTGTCTATGGAGTGTATGTTTATAATAAGATTCGTTACGCGAGAGTTGACGCCTGGCAACGTACGTACGCAGACTTTCTCATTAAGCATATTTATCTCCGTGAAATATTACTGAAAAAAACATTTCTTTTTGTTGTTTACGACATTTCAATAGCAATTGCTGTTGAGTTGTTACCGGACACTACCGCAATGAAAGGGAGGTTTGTCGCACCATTTTCCTGTTTTAACCACCCATTTCTTTTAAAATGCCTTTAGCAAATCAGGACCATTGTGATTGACAATTTTTCCGGTGGTTTTTCACCCGCTTTGGTTTTTTGTCCATTGAATTTCGACTCTTCACAGTTCTGTTCTGATTTTGTTATTATCCCCTTTTTAATTTCCGAAATGGCCCTACAGCTCATTTGGAGTTAACATATGTGTTGTTGTCTCATGTTCATTTACTCCATATCCTTTCGTAAAATATTTAATACAGGAGTTCGTCTTTTATTGCAGTGTGGAGTTGGTAAAACAATTCCCCGTGGTAGAGATGTATGCTCTTTATTTTTCTTAGATATGTGTACTTGTACATGAGATAATATCTCATGTGTACACTTTGTTCAATTACTATTATCTAAATTTATGTAAATTCTAAAACCGACGGATTAACTCCCTCCATCGTAGTTTTGTCCTTTGCTATATTTGATATTACTGATTATTCGGATTTCGTTTGGTTTTATGCATTTTAAACATTTTTTGAATATGGATTTCCTTTGTTTGGGTTCTAGTGCTGCTGATGAGGAATTAATTTCCGAAAGGGCCATACAGCTCATTAAAATTATTGCAGGTGGAGTTAACATATGTGTTATGGTCTCATGTTCATTTACTCCATATCCTCTCGTAAAATACAAATTAAAACAATTCAAATTATGGACAGATGTTTTAAATATTCAAATTATAAACACAAGTAATTTTTTCATGTCTCTTAATCCAGTCTTTTTTATGTTTAAGTCAGGACAGTATTTGTATCTTTTGTAGGTTAAAAAGGTGCAGTATATGGTATGTCATGATCATCCTATAAAGTATTTCAATAGGGTTTTTACAACTATGTGCAACTCACTTGGATGTTACCATTTAAGAGTACATTATGGTTTGTTTGATTTTTTATTCCATGCTTTGTTTTACAGCAACGAGGTACATGACGGTACCATTGGATCTGCACTTTCGCGGGGCATTTGTACATAATTCTTTCAAAAAGAGTTTTTGTGGTAAATATTCTGTGATTAGTAAGTCCTTTCCAAGTATCTAATATAGTTAATTCTTTTTTATTGAAGTCTTTAACCTCCTTAGTTTTTGGCTAGTGTCCATTGGACTCTTAATATATCTCGATCATTTGATATCGAATATAATAATAGTCTCATAAATATATCTATGTAATACAAATGGTAAACAACCGAACTCAGTAGGGTCAATGTGTTCAAAAATATTGTCCAAGTAATAAGCAATTTATAATTCCCATATTTCATTTGAAAAAATTATATTATTACACTGTTATCTTAATAAAGTTTATATATGTATTTACAAAATCTATATCTAACAGAATTTATTTATCAATGCCAAAATAAAACAATATTTAGTCGCCGACCCGATTGTTTGTCCACAAAATCATAAAACAGATGGCATGACAGGTATTGCGATTCGTACCAGTAAATGGGGCTAGATATCTTCACACAGAAATATCTCTATATTAGGAGTCGTATAGACCAAGTGCGAATAGATGATTTGCCAGTTACTAAAGTTCTTGTCAGTTCTAGTCATATTTTGTGTTTTTTGGTCAAACCTTCAAAGGGAAGTTACTCCTACACCGGACAAACAAACATTAAGCATGCACATTTGTTTTAAAGTACGGTCTTCGTGCTTAGCCAGTTTGGACAAAGTAATTCCCTACACAATATTCATGAGATTCTGCAGTAAGTTAGCATATTTTCGAATTTTTAATACTTTCTTAGTCACTGAGAAGACATTTCAAGTTAGTACAGTTGTTTATTTTTATTACTTGAAACAAGTAGCACTTGAAAGCATGGTAAGCGCTTTTTGGGATTAGGTTTTGAATTGTGTTGCTGACTAAACATCTGCTAAAGGTTAAACTTTCATAATTTTTGATTAAATTTTTTTTATTTGTTGGTTGGTTATCACAAACAGGGAACCATTCTGTCCCGTTGAGCTTTTTCAAAAAGTGACCTCCCTTTTGGGTTTTGCTAAATTCATTCTGTTGATTGCAGAACTGGCAAATGGTCTATCGACGAGATCATTATGATAGTCAAAACAATATATGCGATTGTTGAAAAAGTCATTATTACTGTCGTAAACATTATTGATTTTATGACAATAATAATTCCTTTATCGGAATCGAATCTATTGTTTAGACTCTTAAAATGATCCCATCGATTCGCACTTGGTCGATGGTGAATAGACCATTTGCCAGTTCTGCAATCAACAGAATGAAATTAGCAAAACCCAAAAGGGAGGTAACTTTTTGCAAAATCTCAAGGGGACAGAATGGTTCCCTGCTTGTCAAAACCAACCAAAAAATAAATCATTTTTAATCAAAAGTTATGAAAGTTTAACCTTTAGCCGACGTTTTGTCAGCAACATAATTCAAAACCCAATCCCGAGAAGCGCTTACCATGCTGTCAAGTGCTACTTGTTTCAAGTAATAAAAATAAACAATTGTACTAACATGAACTGCCTTCTCAGTGACTAAGAAAGTATTATAAATTCGAAAATATGCTAACTTACTGCAGAATATCATGAATATTGTGTAGGGAATTACTTTGTCCAGTCTGGCTAAGCACGGAGACCGTACTTTAAAACAAATGTGCACGTTTTATGTTTGTTTGTCCGGTGTAGGAGTAACTTCCCTTTAAAGGTTTGCCCAAAAACCACAAAATTTGACTAGAACTGACACGAACTTTAGTAACTGGCAAATCATCTATTCTCTTCAGAAATTACCATGAGGCATATACCACTATACCTTATATGTAAGAGAATCTGCATAAATAGGCGCTAAATTACCTTATTGATTTATAGATACTAATATACCTGAATATGAGAGAATAAAGATCATAGGTATGCATTAAGTGATGATTTGCAATAAAAAAGAAATCACTATGTCAAAACAGTCTTGAAAATTCATTCATTTCTTCTTTAATTTGCACAAAAAATGGAAAATAAAGTAAAGATTCACCATATATACATAAGACATATAACTTTTTTTAATTCACCGTACAGTTTTATTGCCTTTTTTCATTTTTTTTCTTTCTTTTTTTGAAAATTACGTAAAAATCTTAATTAGAAAGAATTACCTCCCTTGCCAAATGTTTATTGTCGACCACAATGGTGGTATAGTAATTTCATTTCTCTTGAAGTATTATATAAGAGGAGTGTAGTTTCTTAAGATGGATATTTCAATTTAAACAAAATATACAAACTAAAAAACCTTCGTTGGGCACACTTTTCTTTTAACCCGTTTTGGATATTTTAGCTGTTTTTTAGTTTGTATATTTATCTTTTAATTGTGGCCTACCTTACCATTTTTACTTTTTTTTATTTACATTAATTTGTGGCCATTGCACAACATATATTTTTATATTTATGACAAATATCCTAAATGTTGTCTTTTATTTCTACCAATCACAACACTTATAAACGAGTTTACTCCAGGTTTACTATCTAAAATATTTACGGAGAAATATGTCAAATTACAACAAAGGATGTTTAGTCGGAATAATTGTCTTTGAGTTTTTGTTTTGAATTATTGAAATGCCTTAAAGTTCCATGAAAAATAATTGGGTTGGTAAAGCAATTAGATTATTGGATCTTTTGTAAGAATTTTTAATAAAAGTAAAAAAATTGTCGACCGCAGTGGTGGTATGTAACAAATATTCTAAATGTTGTCTTTTATTTCTACCAATCACAACAACTATAAACAAGTCATCTGCAGGTTTACTACCTTAAAGATTTAGTACCAGTTGAAGTATGTACATCCTTACGGGATACGGGGTATACATATCTCAACTGGTACGATTCGCACGCGTTTGTTCTACCCTTGACGATTTTAATGAGTGTAACCTCACCCTCACATCTAAGCTTTTACATTTTGTAAATTTTAATAAAAACTAAGGAGTATCTCCCTCATGCAAAGCTCTGTCCTTAGCTGATTTTGGCTTTACATTTAGATCATATTGGTTATTTGTTGTCTGTCGGTTTTTAAACATTTTTGAGTTTATGGTCTTCCAAACGTTTAGATTTTATCTGCACTGAAGAGACATAAGTTGTCGAAATGCGCATATGCAGAAAGTCAATTCACAGTAACTTCGGTATTTAGTTATTTATTAAATACTTTTAAGACGTTTTACAGAAGATGTGAACATTTGATATCTAAATATGACCCGACTCGCAAACAACTTACTAGTTACAAAGGGCAACTTTATGGAAATGTTGTTAAAAATACCAGAAACTGATAAAAGAAAATCCAGTGAAATTGGGACGTAACTTACACTCTTTACGCAATAGTGGATATCGACGGATATTCTATGTCAATATGTCAATCCGTTATGTTGGCTTTTGACTGCAGTGACTGGGAGATTTTACACACAGACTGGCCTTTCACTAATACTGCCGATGTCTCCTGAAATACATGACGACTCTTTACCAAATCCTTGGGGAAGTTTTGTTTGAGTTTGATTTTTCTCGCGTAGTGCGACAGTGTTTTACCAGCAAACTAGGTTCCTTGAGCTAGCCGATAGTTTATTGACCCATCTTTCTAAATAGGCCATATCCGAGTTCTGGTATTTAAATTTACCAGCTGTTGTTTGTCCGCCCTACGTCACAAACATGTCCGCCCCATGTGACCAGTTTAATGACGTTGTATGCTTTGTGACGTGACGTTTTCTATACTGTGACGTGTTGAAAAGTGCAGCGGTAAATCCTGATACCAAAGCTCGGATATGGTCTATTACGTTTTGTCATATTCCTTTGTTTCTCAAGATAGTGGTCACAGAGTTAGTAGTCTACCTGTTTTGGGTTTTATTCGTATGTTTATTACATTCTAGGGAAACGGGATAGATAAAACGGTTTAATGTTGCCGCTATCTTTTGGTAGTGCCGGTACCAAGTCCGGCTATCCCGAGTTCCTATTTTTATTTACGTTTGCCTCCAGTCTGTTATGTGTTTTTTCTGACGCGCTTCCCCGTTGTAGATATTTGTTTGCGCTTCCCCATTGTAGGTATTTATTTGCGCTTCCCCATTGTAGGTTTTTTTTTGCGCTTCCCCATTGTAGGTATTTGTTTGCGCTTCCCCATTGTAGGTATTTGTTTGCGCTTCCCCATTGTAGGTTATTTGTTTGCGCTTCCCCATTGTAGGTATCTGTTTGCGCTTCCCCGTTGTAGGTATTTGTTTTGATCTTGACTGTAAAAGTATTTTCCCTTGAGGTATTTACACACGTAAATGGTTAAGATGAAATATATTGAATCACAAGATATCTCAGCATGTGGTGAGTAGATTAAACGTAATCGCTCTGCATAAAATATTGATAAATACAAGATCTGACCATGTTCTATTTCGCATAGAGCCTGCCTGCAATGATCTATTTCTTTAATATGTTTTAAAGGCGGTGTCTGGAAAATCTAGGCCAAAATGATAGCACGATGAGGTGTAATTCATCGGCAAACGAATACAGAAGCAAAAATGAGAACAAGGGGAAATTCCAAAATCAAAAATCTAAAAACACGACAATTCATATCAAACACGAATTGAGACAGGATAGAGAAAAGACAAATAAAAACTCGAACAGGAACGCCACAAAACTAAAGCACTAGCAATGTGAACGGTACAAAACCTTGAGGTATAATCAGGTACTCCGAAAGAGTAAGCATGATCTTCTCCCTGCGTGGCACCCATGTAAATTGCATAAAATGTATGAAAAGGTGTGAAAACCATGAATTCTTTTTTGTTTACATTATTAACTAAATTGTTGAAACGTTATTGTAAGATTTATCTCAAGTTTAACCTTTCCGATGCCATATACTTCCAAAAGGTAAATATCTCCTTAACACGTAACTTTACGATCTAATAATAAGAGAGTTCCGAATGACTAGCTATAGGAAAAAATAAACATCTATAAATATACAGGATCACAATAAAAATTTCGCATTGATAGTATACGAATGAGAAAAATTAAAAGAATCATTTAACCTTGGTCTCAAGATAAGCCTGATATATTAGTGTTTAAACATTTCATTCAGACATTTATTTTACACAAAATTTACATTGATATGCTAAAAGATCTAGACTTTAACAGAAGATGAACAAGATCAAGATGAAGAACAACAATAAAAGCGTTGTTCCATTGCTTTTTACCATGTATTTGTAGCGACTTTGTCTCATGTGCATTTATTCCATATCCCTTCGTTGC
This sequence comes from Modiolus philippinarum, assembly GCA_002080025.1. Taxonomy (NCBI): domain Eukaryota; kingdom Metazoa; phylum Mollusca; class Bivalvia; order Mytilida; family Modiolidae; genus Modiolus; species Modiolus philippinarum. The sequence continues at coordinate 26,493 of MJUU01058142.1, forward strand.
TTATTTTGCAGATGTTTCAAGTCCTGATTGGTTGAGTTGTTGGTTCGACAGCTAAAAAAACCAAATGGTCTCATCACAGTAAATGTTACGTAATTTTTGTTTGCAGTTCGATTGTACAAACCTATAAAATGTAGCCGGTCCTTTTACATTAACAATGGAAGAATATGGAGTAAATACACATGAGACAAAGCCTCTACAGATACATGGTAATACTAAGCAATGGAACAACAGTTTTAATGAAGTCACCATGAGGCCTTCGACAATGAGCTCATAATAAGTTCAAGACGGGCCCTAGTACCGGTTTGAATGGAATTTCATTGCTAAATGTCGAGCAACGCTACATCCATTTTTGTTTATGCCAATGGATGTGGGATCGTCAACAAACATAAAATTAACTGGCAAAGTGTTCTCACAAACGTCATCTGTTGCCCGACAAATGTACTATTAGGGTGCAAACAACTTATATAATGCTAGGATACTATTAGTCAGGAGCCCACAAGAATTATTTTAAATTTCGTTGCGAATCTACCTTACAATATAGATTATCATAATTTAAAATATTTGTATGAATATATCGAGAATAAATCAAATCAAATGTACAAACATTGCATTTAAATTTAAAATTGCATCAAAGATGAAAAAATCTGTCCCAATACTACAGGTATCCATTAAACTCGACTAAGCTCTACCCGATGCTAGGGCCATCTTGCACTTTCTAATAGTCCTGTCACACTATAACGCACAGCATCAACGTGTGCCGACGTATGGAAATATTTTCGTACACGCTGGTGTGCGTTGTATAAGTTAGAGAAACGTTCTAGACACGTTACAAACACGTTGACGCACGTTGGCATGCGTTGTTGAACGTTTGGTGCGTCGGGAAATTTTGAATATGCTAAAAATTTCACGACGTTCGCCAACGTGTTGTTGTTGATAATTATTTTATTATTAAAATAATAGTTAAAAATAAGACAAAATTCCAAAGGACTGTAAATAGCTGCTTTATTTCAACATCAGACTGACATTTTTTGTGAAAATAAATTCTGTGATTTTTGGGGACCTATCCCTCCTGCAAATCCGTCGTATTTTTTCTGTGATATTTCTATCCATCTATACCTTTGCAAATGACATTGGGGTGAAGAATTTCGAACCGATCTAACGAGAGATGGTAAAAACGCTATACAGAAGTTCTCTGCATGCTGGAAGACCGCTTTGGATGCGTTAGGTATACGTCAAGTAGGCTTGTAAAACGCCTTTGAAACATCGTCATACGCTGTTACACGTTTTGAGAGCGTGGAGACAAGTTATGGATAAGTTTTCCGTGAACTGTAGGTCGTTAGCCTGACGTTATGAATGCGTTCAACACGAGAATTTCTTCAATTTCTTCGGCATGTGCCAACGTTCTTACAAAAAATCGAGAACGTCGGCACACGTTGGCTAGAACGTTATAGTATGACAGGGCCTTAAGGCCTGTCACACTATAACGTTCTCGGCACACGTTGGCTAGAACGTTATAGTATGACAGGGCCTTAAGGCCTGTCACACTATAACGTTCTAGCCAACGTGTGCCGACGTTCGATAATTTTTATAAGAACGTTACCACACGCCGAAGAAATTGAAGAAATTCTCTTGTTGAACGCATTCATAGCGTCAGGCTAACGGCCTACAACGCACGGAAAACTTATCCATAACTTGTACGCAACGCTCACAAAACGTGTAACAGCGTATGACAACGTTGCAAAGGCGTTTTACTAGCGTGCTTGACGTATACCGAACGCGTCAATAACGGTCTTCTGGCATTCATAGAGCGTCTTAATAGCGTTTTGGGCGTTCTTTGCTAGATCAGACTGAAATTCTTCATCTCAATGACATTTGCAAATGTAGAAATGGATAGAAATGCAACCAAAAATACGACAGATTTGCAGGAGGGATAGGTCCTTCAAAAATTAAAAGAAATATTTTCAAACCAATATGTCAGTATGATACTGAAATCAATCAGCTATTTACATTACTTTGGAATTTTGTCTTGCTCTTTAACCATTATTTTTATAATAAAACATCGGCTAATACGTTACTCCTTAGTTACAAGGACGCCCGNTTCTCTTCACGTTTAAAACAACTTTCGAGAAACTACTACATATCGCACACATTGCGTGCATAACGAACCTCTAGCGTTCGTCTAACGTCTGCATAACTGATCAACAACACGTTGGCGAACGTCGTGAAATTTTGAACATGTTCAAAATTTTCCGACGCACCCAACGTTCAACAACGCACGCCAACGAGTGTCGACGTGTTTGTAACGTGTTACAAACGTGCCCCTAACTTATACAACGCAAAGCAGCGTGTATGATAATATTTTCACACGCTGGGCACACGTTTTGCTGTGCGTTATAGTGTGACAGGGCCATAAGGGGTATTTTCTCTGTGCCATTTTTCGGGTAACGGATTCAAGCGTGCGTAGGAACACTTTTCCATTGGATTTTATATATCTGTTGAAGATTCCTCTTCAATAAGTAAAAAGCAACACGGGTGTAAAGTTGTTCGACAATTAGCAATGAATCCCATCCAGTCTATTGCTAGGGGCCGTCTTGAACTTACTATTAGGTATGAGCAAAGAAGGTCTCGCGAGGAAACAAAAAAATGTGTTTGTACCATGCAGTCGTAGAGACTTTGTTTCATTTTCATTTGTTGCATTCACTCCATATTCTGTAATTGTTAATTGTAAGTCCGGAATATCAAAATGTGTTCCTTTTCCAATTCTTTGATAAAGGTGTTATCCAAGACTGCAGTTAGTTCAATCATGTTTTAACAATCCTTTCAAAATATGTAAAATGTTAGATCTATTCAATGTAATGATATGTTTCGCGCAAAAATAAAGGATCGCACATAAGCGATATTTTAGAACTGATGTTTAGTCCTCCGTTATTTTTGGAAAGTGTTTCGTTTGTTTGTGTCCAACCTTATTTTTAAACAAACTTTTATTTATGTCTCACAGACAATTCCTCTGGAAAACAGTGTATTTACAAATATGATTGTTCACTTTTACACAAACAAATATTACCACATGCATTGAAATGCCGGAATGTCACTGTGCCTTTTTAAAAGTCCTTGAAATACAGTGTTTTTTACGATATGACAATTATAATTATCTTTTATCATATGTTTAGTAATAAATACAGACGATTTGAATATGTGATACAGTGCATGACGTTCATTCCGTATTCACACTATGACGTCATACCCTTTATCGCATGGCTTACCCTTTATCACATACCATTTTTCAAAAAAAAAAATTCAATTTCACTTTTTTTTATTAAAAAAATTCGGTGGTTAAAATTTTTTGGGGGCATTTTTGGGGGGGGTAAAAAAAATTTTTTTGTTTGGGGTGAAACTGTTTTGTGAGGATCTGTTAAAAAAATATAGCAATTTTTTTTCCTTTACATGTTAGATTTAGTCCAAAACTTCTAGTTCTTTTGAAAAAAACATGCATTTTCCATTACCGATTTCAATTTTTGACAGTATTTTTCAGATTAGCAGTCCTCTGTTTAAATATATGATAAACTGTATAATACATGGCAAAATCAGAGGCCCTCGTGCTGATATTGGTAACTCGGGATGATACGGCATGTGATACGGATTTTGCCATGTATTATTCCCTATTTATATTTCCGTTTGTTCGTCTATTAGTCAAAGTCTAATTGTGCATATTGTGTAGCTACAATTTTTTACCCCTTTTGTCACAGAGTAATGGCTCTTCATGACGTAACACCTGTGTATACTGCTTTCCTGTGTTTGATCCGATATCAACCACATTTCATAAGATTTTTTATGACAATATTTATTTGTTCCTATCGTTCTATCGAAATAATAATTTTTCACGAAGCTGTGGCCTAAAATGACTTAGAAGTTTCTCCTGCGTCTCTGATCAAATAGCAACCAAAGTTTCTTAACCACATTTTTTTGGTAGTGTACAATATTTTTACACATGTGTGAAAAATCTTGCGGCGAAGTATATGGTAGTATATATTAAGTCAGCAGAATGCAAAAATCGGCCATTACAGAAAAGAAACAAACTTTTTTTTAAAACATTTTAAATGAAAAGGGTAGAGTAACATGGTCAGCAGGAGACTCCACTATCACTATAATCATTGAAAAGTGAAACATACTAAGCGTCGATTTTGGTAGATTTCACTCGCTTTCAGAAGCAGTGTTATGGTGACTTCAAGATGAAGAACAACAATAAAAGCGTTGTCCCAATGCTTGCTTTAATCAAGTATTTGTAGAGATTTTCTCTCGTGTGCATTTACTCCATAACCTCAGAGGTGGTACAAAGGCAGATTTCTATAAGTTAGGAGTTGATTTGATATACATCGGCAAACGAATACCGAAGCAAAAATGAGAAAAGGGGGAGATTCCAATATCAAAAATCTGAAAACACGGCCTTTTTTCGGCGAGATTAAATATCTTAGTCGAGCAATCTGAAATTAATTTGTCTCTCGATGAAATTTTATCAGACCTTTTATTAAAATTCTGGTGCATGTTTAACCAACTGCTTAGAATTGGGGTTCATTGAAATATGAAGTAATGATAAACTTGATTCAGGTGTATCTCTTAAGCAATTAAGAAAGAATTATTGTCAAAGGTTAAACTTGTTAAGATAAATACTATGACTACATGTACTATTAAAATGCCAAATTAACGAAAATTGTAAATAGATTTTTTAACTGCGTGGTAAAACTTACATCAGTAAAACTGCCACATGCGTTGTTTACTTCCCGAACGATGGTATTGATAAAAACAAAACGGACGAACTATTTTATGAAACTCTGGACAACATATCACGTCTCTATTCATCCGGTTATGAAATTATCGTTATGGGCGATTTCAATGGCAGACGTGTACGTAAATGTCCTTTCACAGGCTCACATATCATTTCAAACGATCTACAGTCATATAACGGTAAGCGACTAGTGCAACTGATCGAAGCAAGTGAATTATCGATTGTTAATTGTCTGTCGAGTTGCAATGGACATTACACGCGTGCCGTTAACGGACAGAAGTCATGTATCGACTACATTCTCATGTCCAACAATATGAAGAACTCTGTTAAGAATGTTTTTATTGACGAAGACGGAACACTAGATTTATATAGCGATCACGTAATTTTGCGCGTGTCGCTAGATAAACAATATCGTAAATTCCAACAAAGATCTTCTGAAAAGAATGTTGTACCATTGTGGAAAATCAATGATTCCACCGATTAGGATTATTTTCAGTCAGTAATAAGTTCAGAACTGGATAATGTTTCTCTATCAGACTTTAACACGGGGGAAATAAATAATGTTTGGGAACTGTGGAAGGACAAAGTGAATAAAGCGACAGAAAATGCGATCGGAAAGACGAAATCTGTCCAGAATTATCGTAAATTATGGGATCAGAAACTTGAAGAATCAATCAAACGAAGACGCCAAGCCAACATACTTATGAGAGTTCATGATAAACATTATAATTCGGAGAGCGAATTAGGCCGAACGCTTTCAGAATCTTATAAAATACAGAAAAAGAGAGTCCATAACACGATAAAACGAAAGGAAGCGTCGAGCAATTTATTAAACTTCCATCGAAAGTGCACTACTGCCAAAATAAATCTCGCGGGTTTTGGAATTTTCTAAAGGGCAACAATAGGAATCGCACCGACCGTTTCAGAAATAATTGATCCGCTAAATGGGGATCAGATTATTGACGAAAAGGATTCAGTTGAAAATGCCCTTCAAAATTATTTTAGTAGTATCGAAAAGTCTTCGGATCTTGATCATTCAAACGACTCGAAGGTCGATATTTTAAACCGTCTAAGTAATATTGATAATAGTATTGTTACTAATGATAATATGTTTTCTATAGAGTTCTCTAGTGATTCTATCAAAACTGCTTTAAGCGGGCGATCAAATACCTAACGAATTCCTAAAATATGGCGGAAAGGCCATGTTGACGTCTCTTGTTGAACTGTTCACTATTATTTCTGATCTTGAGGTCATTCCAGACGACTGGAAACGGGGAATAATTAAACCTATACATAAGTCAGGTTCTTGTATTGATCTTGATAATTATAGAGGTATTACTCTGACCTCGAATGTATATAAAGTTTACTGTAAAATCTTGGAAGATAATATTATGGATGTCCTAGAAAAGAATAATATTCTGGGGGATTCACAGGGGCTTTCCGTAAAGGGAGACGGCTGGAAGATCACATCTTCTCCCTTCATGAAATTTGCTCTCTACAGAAAAGGGCCAAAAAGAAGACCTATTTGGCTTTTCTAGATCTATCAAAAGCATTTGACAGTGTCTGGAGGGATGGTTTATTTCACCAGCTATTGGAAACTGGTATACGTGGTAAATGGTGGCGCCTTTTGCGTTCTATCTATAGTGGGGTGTCAAACAAGGTTGTCTTTGAAGAATTCGAAACTGAATGGTTCTATCAGGAAAATTGTATTAAGCAAGGGTGTGTTCTATTACCAACTCTTTTTTTCCATTCTGATGAACGATTTAGTGAAGATGCTCAGCGACGATAATGTAGGAATTACTATGGGTGAGCAACTCATAAATTGTTTGTTGTTCGCAGATGACATAGCCCTTCTTGCATAATCTGAATCGGATCTGCAACGATTATTGGATGTAATACATACCTTTGCCAATAAGTGGAATTTACGGTTTAATTCAAACAAGTCTAAAGTACTTGTTGTTGGCAAGAGAACTGATAAATCCAAACGTTGCATGGAGATTGGGTGACGACTACATTGAAGAAGTAGACGAATATAAATATTTAGGCGTTTACTTCTCCCGAACCCTTAAATATGCATATCATATATGTTCATATATTAAGGAGAATGCTCTACGTAAACTGAACTATTGAATTCGCCTTCTTGGGGAACATGGAAGATTTAAGATGTTAAGTTTTGGGGATGCACTTTGGCATTCGGTATTCCGATCGTCTATATCTCATGGTTGCTCTGTCTGGATGACATCTTCAAATGCACAAACATATATTTTAGAAAGTTTGCAGTACAGAATGCCAAAGTTGTCATGAACACGAAGATGAACATCCCGAAGTCAGCGTTGTTTCTTGAGCTTGGCTGGGAACCTGTATGTTCCTTCATGGACAGACAACGTGTAGCCTATTTCGACCGTTTGAATAAATTGGAGGATGGTAGGCACTGTAAAATGGTTTTTACCGAATTACAAAGCTCACCAAATTCTATTTACACAGATAGTGTTTAAATCATTTTTCAACATATTGGCCTGGACCATTATATAAATGGTGGGCTTAATGTGAGTACCTTTAACTTATTTCATGGAAATTACATACGTCAGACCCAAATGGAAAAGGTTTATTCCAAAAGTAGTCTTTCTTTTTATAAAAATATTAGAATTTCCAGTGGTAAGCAAAAATAATTGTTTGATGAAGTTAATTTTGATGGTACGAGACTAAAGCTATTGGCTCGAACCAACTGTTTAAATATTAATGCTACCATCCATCGTATGAATCTCTCTTACGGCGATAAGTGCAAAAGTTGCTCTCTAAACGAGATCGAGGACCTCCCTCATATTACGTTGGAATGTCCGGCCTACGGAAAAAACGCGAAATATTTTTTTCAGTCAAATAAACGATAGTCTTGTCGCCAATAGAACAGGTCTTCGGTTTTAGGAGCTATCGCAAATTTTTATATTACAACTTTTATATGGAGACTATGAATATTTTTACAGTGATTAACTGGGAGATGATATAGATGTTTTATGTAAAAAGTTTCTGGTAGAAGTTTTTCAAGAAAGGTCAAATGTGTTGTTTGTGTGTTTTCTTGTATTTTTAAAATTTGTGAATTTTACAGAGATTTTACTATTTTCACGATGGGCATTTGAATGTTTTATGTTGAGAGACTTTCTTAAACATTGACATTTTAATATTTGTAGCTTTGTTATAGTTGTTTATAGCTTTGTTGTGTAAATAATTTTAAGGACGCAACTGCTGTTACCCCGACAGTAGTTGCCCCCGATGTAAAGGGGTAGTATATATCAAATGCAACAATTCATTTTAAAAGATCGAACAAAATACCAAAGTTACTGTGAATTTACTTTCATCATATGGCCATTTCGACAACTTATGTTTCTTCAGTGCAGATCAAATCAAGACAATGGGAAATCCATCAAACCGAAATATGTCTAAAATATGATAGAAAACAAATTACTAAAAGGATCTAAATAGGTAAGCCAAAATCATGTTTATCATTCTTATATGTTAAAGATCATGAAATTTTAATGTGGTATGAGGATAACAAATGAGTATTAGTTTTCTGTTTTTAATTTACACATAAGGTGTCAAATGTTATCCATTTTTACATCAAATCTGTGCATATTTTCAACATTGAATTAACATCACAAAACAATGTAACATCGGCTCCATTGCTGGTCATCCAGAAGAAACATTGAAGTCTTTATTCATTCCTTTATATGATGGTATATAACTTAAAAGGGTGTTGATGGTATAAGATTTTGAGACAAAAGAGTCTTATTGAAGATGAAGAACAACAATTAAAGCGTTGTTCCATTGCTCGATTTTGCCATGTATTTGTAGGGACTTTGTTTCATGTGCCTATATATATATATCCCTTCATTGATTATTAATGATAAACAAAATAACAAAATACCAAAAGGCAATGTAAATTTACTTTCTTCATATGGCCATTTCGACAACTTATGTCTCTTCAGTGCAGATAAAACAACACATTGGAAATCCAGAAAACAAAGAGGCAAAAGTGCTGATGGAAAACAAATAAACAGAAGGATCTAATTGAAATCCAAAATAACCTGAAGACGGAGCTTTACAAACGGGAGATACTTCTTAGTTTTAACCAAACTTTTCTTATTCAGATATAATGATTTTTCAAATTAAATCGGTTTTCGGGCCAGCATCGAAGTACTAGACTACTGGATTGGTGAATATCCACAGTGACTTGCATTCCAAATACAGTGGCATCGACTCAGTGGTAAAAAATAATACTATGACAGTCAAAATAATGCTTAAATTAAAAGTTAAATCAGCCAAGATATAATGCAAAATAAAGATTTTATAGCCCAACAATACTTACTAATCCTTTACTGGCTGTTCTGAACAGAGCGATTCGTGGAAGAGTAAGTACAAGTACCATCGACTATTTCAGAACTGTGGCCACTGAAGCTCTTTTGACCAAAAATATAAAAATATAAAAGTAGATCCATGGATCCTTCAGCAACCGTGTTAGTGCATGCCAAATGACCAACAGCTGATAATTTCTAGTATCACTTGTTGCTAGTCGTCTAGCTATTGATACAAGCCTTATGCTGTAGCAGAGATCATAGGAAACTCTCCTTAATTTCCGATGATTATTAAGTAATAGTCTATTCAACCAGAAGTTAAAAATTTGAAATTTTACAATACTTAGCAAGTGATTATACTTCGTCAATGACTTAATGTCAGCCCCAAAATTTGGTTGCTGTTTGAACAAGATTAAATCGGTAACACAAACAACTTAAGCGAAGACAAATTTAAAATATGACAGTGAGATATACAAGTATTATGAGGTTCTTTTGATACAAAATGTGGGAATGAAAGCAAACTAAACATAAGGTGCAACTTGAAAGTCTGTATGTAAGAATGCTGACCGGAAAACAGTTTATCATAAAGTGTAACATTAAACAATGTTGAATCAACATATGGTTAAAGTTCAGTTTCTCAAGTCACAGAGTTCTTATCAAAAATATCACTTTAACACCTCCCTTCCTAAGAGGAAATTTATCGGCTTTGAAAACGAGAAATTTTCGATACTAAAAATGAAAAAGTGGCTCAATGCAAAATTTTACAATTCTTATAATGAGAAAAGAATATGCGTAACACTTAACACGACCATGTGCGTACTATAAATTTCTCCATAGGAATCAAATAATTAAATCCATGAATATAATAATAAATCCTGATGAATTTTGTTTTGAACTTTAAGCACTATATAATAGATTTATGTATTGCAAATAATAACTTTTCATATTTCAACACCTTTTCTTTTGACATTTTACACTACACTAGTAATAATGACTTATAACTTTCTACTTTGTAGAATATATATTCACATATTAGATTAATGAATTACACACGGGACATTCCATCTGCATTTTTGTTTTTAGCTCCACTTCGATACACAATTTCGAAATCATAATGTTGTAATAAAAGTGCCCAACGGAGTAAACGTTGATATTTGTCCTTCATTTTTGATAGCCATGTTAATGGGTTATGGTCGGTTTCTATTGTAAATTTCTGTCCAGATAAGTAATAGTTCAGAGATTCTATACTCCACACAATTGCAAGACATTCCTTCTCAACAACGGAGTACTTACGTTCCCTTGGAAGTAATTTACGGCTAAGATAGGCTATTGGATGTTCTTCATATTCAAGATTTTGGCTAAGTACGGCACCTATTGCATAATCAGACGCATCAGTTTGCAGAATGAATGGTTTTTGAAAGTCAGGGTTTCGCAAAACTGGAGCACGGACCATAATTTCCTTCAAAGTTTTAAATGCTGTTACTTCAGTTTCGGTCCAAACAATTTTATTCGGTTTACTTTTCTGTAGAAGTTCAGTAAGAGGTTGTGCAGTGGCTGAAAAGTCCTTGATATGGTTGCGGTAATATCCTACAAGACCAAAATATGAGCGCAAACTCTTTTTGTCGACTGGTAGTGGAAAATCAACCATAGCCTGAACTTTCTTCGGATCTGGTTTTACCATGCCATTTCCAACGATGTGTCCCAAACAATGCACTTCTTCAAATGCTAGTTTCGCACTTTGTCGGACGAACAGTTAAATTAGCTTCTCTCATACGCCTGAATACATTTCTCAAATGTTGTAAGTGATCTTCAAATGTATTGCTGTAGATAATTATATCATCAAAGTAGGCTACTACGTTTTGTCGGTCCCCAACGACTTGATCAATCAAACGAGCAAAAGTTGATGGTGAAGTTTTCATACCAAAAGGCATTACCAAGAATTCAAATTGTCCAAATGGTGTAACAAATGCAGACTTCGCTCTAGAATGTTCGTGAAGTTCACATTGCCAGAAGTCCTTAGTTAAGTCGATTCGGCTAAGAAAACTAGCATTGCCAAGCTTCTCAATGATTTCATCTATTCTAGGAATAGGATAACATCTGATACTGTTATATTGTTCAACTTACGATAATCGACGCAAAGTCTGGTTGAGCCATCCTTTTTGTCAATCAACACAATCGGGCTACTCCATGGGCTTTTAGAATGTGTTATGTGTCCAATTTTCAACATTTGATCTAGAAGTTTTCTGACTTCTTCACGGCGAGCATATGGTATCCTGTACGGTCTTAGTGAAATAGGTGTTTCTGATGTTGTCTTGATTTCATGTTTGATTATGTTGGTCCGACCTGGTCTTGATGTAAGAATGTCGGAAAACTGTTCACATAAGTTCCAAATTGCTTTTCGTTGCGACTTTGACAAAAGTGTACTAACTGACATATCCTTATAAGTTTCAGTGTCATCTGGTATAGTCATGTCTGGCAAATTATCTGAATCACACTCATGTTCAACAAATATGTTCATAACTGCATTTTAATTATATTTCTTAAGTAAGTTTATGTGATAGGTGACTAAACCACGGCGAGCTCCTACATTGACTTGGTATTCACATTATTTATCCTTCTCACTATGCGATATGGACCTCTCCATGTCGCTGTCATTTTTGAAGTTTCACTGGGTAAGAAGAACTAACACCTCATCTCCAGGTGACAAACGTCGTTCTCTAGTATTTCTGTCATACCAGGCTTTCATTTTTGATTGTTTTTCTGTGAGATTTTCACTTACAACATCTCTCATTTCTGCTAAACGTTCTCTAACATTAATCATATGTTCGATGACAGATTTCTCTACATCCTCTTCTCCAGACATTGACAACTTTAAAATTTCTGTTGGACCTCATATAGGCCAGCTATACAAGAGTTCAAATGGGGAGAAACCTGTTTCCTCATGAGGAGTTTCTCGGTATGCAAACAACGCATAAGGTAGCATTTCATCCCATTCTTTGTCATATGTAATACACAATTTCTTTAAAACTTTCTTCAAAGTTCCATTGTAACGCTCACATTTTCCATTTGACTGTGGTCTGTAGGGACTTGTAGTAATGCCCTTTACACCTAACATTTCATATAATTGTGTCAATAAAGTACTTGTGAAATTACTACCTTGATCACTTAACTCTGGCTACACCTACTCTGCTAAACAGTTCAACTAGCGACTGAGCTACACGCTCTGCTTCAATACTCGGAAGAGCAAATGCCTCTGGGTATCTTGTACCTTCATCTACAACTGTTAATATATACCTATTCCCTCTCTTAGTGCGACTTAAAGGTCCTACAATGTCAATTGCAATTTTGTTGAATGGTTCTCTAATGATTGGCGTTTTCACCATCGGTACTTTCACATTGTCTCTTTTTGCTGTTTTCTGACATACATCACAACTCTGACAGTGTCTTGTGACTTCGGCAAATACACCTGGCCAATAAAACGATTGTAGAATTCTTTCCTTACACTTTGCTGGTCCTAAATGACCTGACATTGGACGATCATGTGCCAATTTTAGCACTGCTCTTCTCAACGACTTGGGTAAAACAATCTGAGTCCCCTTTTTGCAACCATCTTTCGACTCCCATTTTCTCTTCAGTATTCCATTTTCATAATAAAATGCAAACTTAATGTCTCTTGTCTCATTCACACTATTTAATGCTTTTCGACAGTTGTTTAAACTAGTGTCCTCCCTTTGGAGCCTCGACAATGTCTCAACATTGATATTGGATAGATGCTCTAAATCAAAATTCTCACTTTGTTCTTGAAGTTCATTGACAACCTCATCATTAACTTTTTCTTGCTCTTCCGGTTCAGAAAAATCAATTAAATCAACTTCCTCATCATGAATCAATTCTTTAGGTTGAACTTCGCACTTTGCCATTTCATTTTCTCTTTTACGTTGAATTTCTTCATTGTGTTTGCTTTGAGCTCTTGTTACTACATTTGAATGTGATTTTCCTAATATATCCATCCCTAATAAAGCGTCTGCAGCTAAATTCTGCACTAAACCAACAGTTACATGTCCCTTAAAATAGTGTGTATCCAGTTTCACTACGGCAAGCTTTGCGATAAACTGTTGTCCTACTGCTGTATATGGGGTTACTCTTTGACCCTCTAACACATAACTTGGTTCAACAAATTCCTCTCGAATAAGGGTCATCTCGGCCCCTGTATCCTTCACAAACAGAATTTCTCTACCATTCACCTGACCACAAATATTGATTAATTTCTCTCCATAATACAGTTTCACAAAATAAGTTGCGGCATTAGGCCTTCTAGAATCCACTTTGCGCTTCGGAGCTCTACAATTTTTAGCAATATGCCCAACACGATCACAATTATAACACTTGGGCCTACTTTCTACATTTTGCACATGCTTAAGCACTTTCGATACATTTTCTCTCGGTACTAATCCTTTCTGTGCACTAACAGGTAATATATGATCCTCAGCGGCATCAACAACAGTGTTACTTCCTTTATTCCTTCTTATCCATTGTACTTGAGCGGGCGGTAAAGCCTTCAAGGAGAATTCCTCACATAAACGCACTTTCGTATCTTCATCCACAATGAATCTATTTACTGCTTGTTGTATTCTAGCCATTAAACCACGATAGGTTTCACTATCACCACGCTTCATTTCTATCAAATCGGCAAAATACTGATGTGGTCGGCGTCCAAATCTATCCACTAAACACTCTAAAAAAATATTACTTACTATTGTTTAAAACAAGTAATCAATTACTCAAATTAAGTAAATATTTAAGTATTTAAAGTTGTCAGAATCTTAAGTAATTACCAATCATGACTACTAATACTTAGTAATGAATTACTAAGTATTCCAATTACTAAGTAATGAATTTACTTATTTCTTTTAGTAAAACGGTTACTTAAATAAGTATGAAAATAAGTAACTATAATACTTGAACATAAGTAGTTCATATTAATTGTGACTGAAACAAGTAATGAAATTACTTATTCCACTCGCAGGTTGAGTAATTGTATTACTAAGGTGAGTATTTTTATACACAATACTAGTAAATTATTTACTTATTTCAGGTATTGAATCAAGTAGGACTATTACTTATTGCGAATAAAACAAGTACATTCAATGATTTACTAGAATAAAATCATATAACTACTAAAACAAGTAATAGATTTACTTGTTTATGTAATTGGAATAAGTAATCTTATTACTGTGATGTGAGTAATTTGATAACTCAATCTTGTAATGTGTAATATAACAAGTAAATCAATCACTTTTTTGAGTGATTGAAATGCTAGATTCCTAAGTGAATAAATGCATGCATTTATTAATTTCTTACCTTTATTGACTGTTTAAGGGCCCAAATGAGTTGAATATTATTGTACTCTGTTCAAAAACTAAACAGTGCTAACAAATATTAAGATATAGCACACAAATAGCTTTTAGAAGGAATACAAAAATCTATTTTCTTTCTGTTTGTCTCAAAATGACGTCTTTTTGCACTGAGGATTCGTAATTTCCTGTTCATGCCGAACACGACGAACCTAGCAAAAATATACATGAACAATGCAAAACTGAAAACATCATATCCCCGGATCATATCATTATTTTGAGGAATAACTCAAAAAGTTTTAACGGACCTCAAAATCGAGGACAAGAAACAAGACCAATTAGTGTTGAACATACATGCATTGCTAGTAAATTTGTTTTCGTTTATCGCAATTATTATGTTTTAAAGCATATTTTATATAAATAAATAAACTATTGATACTTTATGAAGAGACCCACTCATTCGGGCATGATAATTCAAAATAAATTACATTTTCACATTGAACACTCAAATGAATTACACGATTAGAGTTTACAATAATCAAGGCGTGCATTTATATAAAAATTATTTGTTTTAGCAAATAAACATTTTAAAGTATTTACTTATCTCTGATGTTATCCAAATAAATGTTTAAAGTTTTCACAAAATATAAATATACTAACTTACTGGACATTATTAAAGCGCACCGATTAAGCGTCCTCCATTCACACACTACACAACATGTACTTGTACAATTTCAAATCTGACCTAATTACAAACATCTGGATTATGTTTCAAACATGAAATGCTATCACATCACATACGCATATGGGTCATAATATTACTTAAGGATATGTTGATTTAGTATCAATAAATAAACAAAAATACTTAAACGTTGTAATTACACTATATTTCATAAAATCCCTATACTTTTTTAATTAAATTTAAAAACCACTTAAAAGTGCTAGTTCCGCAGGGGTAACTTCTTATATATATATATATATATATATATATTGGTATACGGGTTCGAGATACGGGGACGTGCGGGAAATTTGGTGCTTATTTTACAAATTCTAGTATTTATTTGATGCTCATTTTTCCTCTTTCATATTTATTTGGGTCCATTTTCATCATATCTGGTATAAAATTGTTTTTATTTCAATTTCGCATAAATATTGTGAGAAGATTCATTAGAAAAAAATCCCTTTTATGAATTGACAAATTTTATATGCCACATTTAAGAATTTGTACCTTTTTCTTCTAATTATACAATAAATTTACGTTGTACATTAGTATTTTTATGGGTGTCATATATAAGGACAGTATTTATTCGGGTATGGATTTCGATCATAGTCTAGTATTAATTCGGGTACAATTTTTGGACCCTCAGCCGCACGTCCCCGTACAAAATATTTGAGAGTTCCCCCTCCCCCGTTTGGTGCTAATCTGCTAATTTAAATCTTTAAGAATGATAGCATAAAAGGGACACGGGGAAAAGGGGCTATAACCCCTTTTAGATTTACTTTAGTCTTATTTCGTGCTTAAATCGGATTCGACCACGCAACAGTCCAGATATTTTTTACTTATACTTCAAATTTCAAACCGAAATAAATTAATAAAAAAAACAAAACAAATAAATGAAATAAAAAAATGGACTTTGGACTTCATCTCTTATTTTTAGTATACATTCATGAAGATACCCTCATAAAACCGATAGATACTCAATTTTTATCCGACATAGGAAATTCAACGTGACATTAAACCTCCAACTTGGGTGCCTGCTAGCAGTCTAATGAAGTATCTGAGCCAACCCTTGTTCAAGGTTTAAAACAATCTCTTTTATGTATATGAATGTGAGAAAAACGCATATATGTTCCGAATTATTATGATCTTGTAGATACTATCCGTTTGAATCAGATGACATAATGAAATAAAAATTCAAATTTAATGTGGCTCGAAGGAATCAAATGCCTGTTTATTGTCATTTAGGTTCAGTTCACTGGTGGCTAATTATTTGATATATATATTTATCATTGTATATTTTAGAATATTCTCTTAAACTCTTCATAATTTAAACCAAACAGGCGGTATCCATGAGTTTTAAAGTAAACAGATTTTAAGCCGGAAGGTATTTTTTTTGTCATTTCAAATTGATGTTTTAACTAGCACTTTTACACCAGCTTCAAATAAATATACATTTAAAGTGGGGTTTTATTAATCATTCTAGTATGACGTCCCTCCAATTCTCGGTACAACCAACATATTCTCAAGGTAGTTTTATAAATTCCTACCAATTCTTGGTAAAACCAGCATATACTAAAGGTAACGTCATAGACAAACCACAGCACTTTGAATAATGTCATAGACAGTATCAAGCCGGTGTTTTACCTTGCCATAAACCAAAAACTCCATATTTTACGGGGTTTGATGGCGTCTTCATACACCTACACTAAAACAATTTCATCTCCCTGGAGCCATTTAAGTGTCAACGAAATAATTCATGGGAGCCTGAATATAAACTGATTTAACATTGGGTTTGACCTTTAAGCCTATATTTTGGCCTCAATTACACTCGGTGTGAAAACCCGTGGTAAATTCAGTATATATACAAGATGACGATATTCTTTTCTTAAATCAAGTAATTAATATTCAACTGTTAATACTCAGAAAGATTGTTTTTACTCAAAACAAGTATCATTTAGTAAAGCATTTGACAAAATAAGTAATTCAAATGATTTAAGTAATAGGTTAGTAAAACACTTACAAAATAAGTAAAAACCAATCATGCCTAAGTAATCACTAGTAATTAATTACTAAGTAATTTACTTAAAATGAGTATCAAACAATTACTAAGTAAAAGATTTTTTAGAGTGAAGCCTTTCTCAATTCATCAAAACTATTGTTCACTAACTGGCTAACTTCCTTTGCTTCACCAGTTAACAAAGTTCTCAACTGTAAAACATTAACATCACCAGTCTATAGCATCAAACTCAGCTAAGTATGTTAAAATGTCATCTTTAGACTTGTGATCATACGGTTGCAACTTTAACTTCACAGGAACATCAGGTTCCTAATTGTCATGCTTTTGCTCAGCAGCATTAATCCGTGCCGACTCTACTTCTAATTGCTTTAGTTTCAGTTCATGTTCATATTTCATGCGTTCTCTTTCAATGTCTAAACGTTTGCTTTCTAATTCAATGTTTACTGATGTTTTACTTCCAACTGCTTTTCTACTTGCACCCCTCGTACGTTTTGGCGGTCCCATTACTTCAGTGTCCTCTTCCTCATCCTCATGGGGAAGTTCATTGTCTGTTAACTCAATTAAATTAGTCTTTGCAGTGTTTCTTTGAGGTTTATGCCTTGCAATATTGTCTTCTGTTTCAGGAATATTGTCCATTATATCAATACCCTCTGCCATTTTAACACTTTAACTTAAAAGTCACTATTCAAAATGTCCAAGATCCCTTTTGGATCCCACCACACTGCCACCAGATCTGTTATGAGGGTTCTTTTGATCCAAAAAGTGGGAATGAAAGCAAACTAAACATAAGGTGCAACTTGTATTAAAATCTAAAATAACGTGTGAACCCTGTGTAAATGCTGACCGGAAAACAGTTTATCATAAAGTGTAACATTAAACAATGTTGAATCAACATATGGTTAAAGTTCAGTTTCTCAAGTCACAGAGTTCTTATCAAAAATATCACTTTAACAACAAGACAACACAAAAAACTAAGCAATGACTTTTGAAACTCCTACTGAAAGCTGGGCGTATCATCAGATGTTCCGGAAGGGTAAGCAGGATCTGTTCCACCCGTCACACTACCAATGAAAAGTCTGGTTTCGTCAGAGTCGGTGTTTGTCATTTCGGAAATAAACTCTGGTTCCCCCTACTCACAAAAATGTCTGTTCTCATTTGTGAATTACAACTATTGTAACGATCTGTCAAATCATGGCGAGGACCGGAAAATTCTACAGTGACAATTGCAACAGTGATTTAACATAACCTTGGTGTATGCGTTTTGGAAACAGTAATTTCGCTTTGATTACAAAACGCTGTAAAATTACAGCAATGACATATATAATGATCCGTGAAACTTAGACGCCATATGCAGGGGATGTAGGAATATCAATGCTCAAAAACGGAAAGTTAATCATCACGCTTGTGGTAAAGTTTTGTTTTCAGACGTCACACAGGTATAAATCTAGGTATGATGGTGTTGATGGTATATCAGTGATCACTTTGATTTTGCGTTAATTTCGGTATATGAAATGAAGATATGAAGATATGAAATGAAGATAACTTCAAGTACCAAGTCCGGCTGTCCCGAGTTCCTATCGTTGTTTATGTTTGTCTTTTGTATTTTTATTGTGGGTTTTTTTCTTGTGCAGTTCCTATTTACTTTCTGGCATGTGGCTATGTTTTTCGGCCATTGTAGGTGTTTCCTGTTATCTTTTTTATTCTATTTTACTTATCCCTTTAGTCACAACTGCAGTGTGGAGTTGGTAAAACAATTCCCCGTGATTGTGGTATTTAAGGCTTTATTTTTGATGTACAGATGACATTCGCAATGACCGGAACTTCAAAGTTACATTGTTATGATTTGTAGTTTAGGAAAAAACATTTTCGACGCTCATGATACAATCAAGGTACAATTTCAGAAAACGCCACGTCAAATCCACGATTGCACCTTCACACTTTAATTTGATTAATACTTCACTTTCAGCACTTAATCCGGTAGTCAGGCTTTCTCCATTAAAGATATCAAAAATATGCAACTCTTTACACACATTTAAATACTCTACACCGTCNAATATAAAATATAAAAACTGCAGAAGTCGGGATGAAATAGGAACATTTAAAGAAAGAATATAAAATATGATAAATTAATATCCTAGAATCTATAATATAAAATATAGAAAATGCAGAATTATGGATAAGGAAAGTGAAAACAATAAAAAGAGAAGATAAAATTTACAGCATAGAATTTCTCTGGTGGCGGAAATACCCCTCCATAAAAAACATCCAGCCTGGTGTATTTGATTACCTGAAGCAAACCAGGCTGCGGAATTCAGTACGTGGGAAATCTGGTCGTCCATTACAGCGACGCACCCAAGAGCATTTATATCGTATGCGTTTTCCTAAAAAGTCTAGATCCTTTATATACCAACACAATTTAATTTATAAGCATGAAAGGAAATTTATAAAAGTACAACCGTTAGAAATTATAGAAAAATCCCAAGATCAATCCAAGAGAGAATTTGTAAGAGCTAGAAGAGAATGTGAGCTGTCTTGGATTAAAAAACTTCAGACAGCTTATCCATTAGGATT